>QMIH01000696.1:293065-304665 GCA_003987875.1 Clarias batrachus | reverse complement strand
AATTAGTTTGAAAATCTACAGCATGTTAGATTACAAGATTACAGATTACAAGTTTTATCAACTGGAGCAATGATCAGACTTCATGTCTGAAATACTGGCCTCCTGGGAACTCCTGTAATGGCCAAAACATGTGAAAATGGCTTGCAACGAGGTCAGGTTGTGCAAGTGGTGCTTATGAATGATTATACAGTTCCCACAGACAGATAGGTCTCTACGCAAGCTGGTGACAAGTCATCTATTGGTTTTCAAGCATAAGGCATTCCAATCACTGTATATTCACAGGCACAACTTCAGTGGGATGTAAGCCACTGCGGCCGGGGTCATCAATTAGAGACATGCGGCCTTCTTTAAAATGTTTGCTCCATTCAATTGTTTTACTGCGTCGAGTCTCATTATCACACTGTGTCATACTGTCTTTTGTAAATGTCATTTATGACATGTGTTTTATGCCTTCATTCACAAGAAATTTCATCAAAAGTCCTGGTTTGACTTGAACAGCATAGAGCCCATCTGAAGAAAGCAGCTCACTCATGTTTAAACTTTTAGATCAATTAAATGATCATTTTTAATTACTTTATACAATTCTACAAATAATGATCAAAAAGTTTTATTAAAGTAGTTAGGAAAGATGGCAGACATTCCAGTAAGCACATTAACTCGAGTTAAATCCTGCCTCTGGTCTCTGTATATTTGTTAGACTCTATGGAATTAGGTGCTGTTCCAGCAGATTAGGCTAATAAATCAGATCAATCTGGCTTCTTAGTCCTAGCACAAGCCTCTCTATAGTGTCCAATTCTGTTAATTGTTCCTGCAGTGTTTATTTTATTACTTTTTTTTTAATGGTTACTTATAACCTTATGGTAATGCATTTGTCAACAGTATCTGCTTCTGCAACTTAGTAGAACAGTGCATTAGAACCAACATAGTGGTTGTGCCAAAGTCTGTAACACTGAGCATACAATTAGCTTTGTGCTTTATCATCTAGGCGTACTCTAAGAGCATTAAAATGAACCCTAATTTCTACATTACAAAGCTTAGAAAATAGCCTGATTTTTTTTTTCATTACCTGTACCAGACACATTTTCCAAGCCAAGATGATCAAAAAAGTAGTCCAATGGGTATATCCATCCAATCTGGCAACKTGACCTGTGGCTTTACAGCATCATTACACTAGATTGTCATTATTGTTTGGCTCACTTTATGTAATATTTCCTATGTAGTTTTTACAATGGTGGTCAAAAGTATCAAGATAASATAAGCCATTTATTATACAGTATTTCTCCCTTTGCACAAAATAGGCGCTGTCACTAATTACAGTAGTTCGAGCCTATCTGGCTGGCGAGTTGTGCTAATTAACTGAAAATTTGTGTAAAACAGGCGATGAAACTATTCAGCTTCTGGAGTCATGGAATGGGTCATCACCAGATCTAAACACAACTGGTGGATGATGTTGAAGAAGGCAATAGCTATTGCTAATAAAAAATGTCTTTTACACATCATATTCAGGAAGCAATCAAGCAGGCATCAATTGAGCAAGTGAAACCAGAGTACAGCAGATGTCTTCTTAATGCTATGGCCAGCCGGATCCAACAGGTTTTGAAGAATTAAGGACTTCATGCCGTCAATCAACAAATKAAATTCAATTAAAATCTGTGGTGGGGTAGTGGTTAGCACTGGCACCTTGCACCTCCAGGGTCCAGGTTTGATTCCTGACCAGGATCGATTCCTGTCTCTGTGTGCATGGCGTTTGGCGTTTCCTCCCACAGTCCAAAGACCTGCGGATTAGACTAATTAGCGTTCCCAAAGTGTGTGTGTATGTGATGATGGGTGTACCCCCCTCGTGCCCTACTGTAAGTCTCCTGGGATAGGCTCCAKGCCCCCCGCGACCTGGAWTAAAGTATAAGGTGGTATAGACGATGAGTGAGTGGGTATTTTACTTTTGTGTCATTACTTTGGCCACCACTGTATGTCGTAATTGTGTACTATCTGTAATTGTTCCATGCATTTCAGACTTGTTCTAGGTTGAAAATGGTAAAAGTGGCTSTGGCCTATTAGTATGATTTCTAGGTAAATTTTTTTTATGCTTTGAAAGCTTAAACTTCAGTCAAATTTGTGGACCGTGGCACAAAGCTAAATACGTAGGTTTTTAGAAACCCTGTAAGGCTCATTTTTGGTTTAAAGCCCTTATAAAAAGTTCCTTTCAAGTGAGCACTTTGTTTTAGCAATCAAGGTGGAACTGCACACTGTGTCATTATGTCAAATAGGCATTTTAAAAGGTTAGAGATGCCCTGTTAGTTGAGACATATTACTGCACTTCTGTGTTGTTAATGTAATAACTGCTGATGATACTGCTTCTCTGGATGAATAATATAAATTATGCATGCATTTCCCCAAGTGGTCTTGCTCAGGGTTATGATACTATCTCCAGAATATTCTATTCTGTCTTGATGAGTGTATGTGTAACACACTAAACAGACAGGTTAAAAAACGGCTAATTGCAGTTATACAGAGGAGTACCAAAATAAATAAAAATTGATGGGAAAAAAGATATAGATATAGTTTGATGAAATGGCGGTACGATATATGAAATCAAGGTATAAAAGAATGTTGAATATGTACAAGAACCCATCTCGGCCAGGTTAGTAAGGTGTGGGAATGAGATACTATGTTGTGGTCACGACTTACTAAGGCGTGGGAACGAGAGACTATGTTGTGGCCACAACGTACTAAGGTGTGAGAATGAGATGTGGCCACGACTTACTAAGGTGCAGGAATGAGATACTATGTTGTAGCCATGACTTAATAAGTTGTGGGAACGAGATAGTATGTTGTGGCCATGACATACTAAGGTGTGGGAATGAGATACTATGTTGTGGCCATGACTTACGAAGGTGCGGGAATAASAAACTATATAGTGGCCACAACTTACTAAGTTGTGGGAACGAGACACTATGTTGTGGCCACGACTTACTAAGGCATGGGAACGAGAGACTATGTTGTGGCCATGACATACTATGGTGTGGGAATGAGATACTATGTTGTGGCCATGACTTATTAAGTTGTGGGAACGAGATATTATGATTGTGGYCACAATTTAATAATCTCATAGGATTTAGCCTCTTGTAATCTACATAAAATTTTAATTGATTTTATAGCTKTTAGAATAGATGTACAGTTACCTTTATTTACTCACTGATTCACAGCTTAACTCTAAAACAACAATTATCTTGTCMCATCTGGGACATGAATGATCTCATTACCACACATTCTTAAGTCATGGCCACAACATAGTATCTTGTTCCCACATCTTAGTAAGTCGTGGCCACAATTTTTTTTTTTCCTGGTGCATCCATCATACAAGTCCCTGTAAATGACCGGTTATTATAAAAATGATAATGAATTAGCAAGGGTGTATTAATGTTTAGAATGTTTTAACTGATACCAAAACCAGACAACAACATATAGCTGCCAGCGAAAGCATTTTCTTTGGTAATAGACACCAATACAGGTGCTGTGGTCAAACATGTTTGCGTGTACTGTGTTTTCAAAAACTATTCTATAAAGAAAGTCTAATAATGCCAAGTCTGATTATAGTATAATTTTATATATATATATATATATATATATAAATTTGCCAGCTTATATTCCCAGTATTTTTTATGTTCCGAGTGTTCCCACTATCCATGTGTCTGTGTCTTTACATTGTCTCAATATAAATCTAACAGCTACTTAAAATAAATTATTATCCTTGGATATTAGCTAGCTTTCTCGCAGTGCATCTATATTTCCCAGTTGCCTAGCAACAGTGTTCTCACGTTTCGAACCAATTGCACACTGAGTGTACTGTGTGTTCAACTCTCCTTGTTCAGATCACAAATTCATGAGTTCCATTTGCACCCACCAAGTGTTTGTACCACTGTCATTAAATCACACCATTCTGCTGGTGAGAGAAAATAGTCTCACTGGTTACTCTGGGATCTCTGTTATTTTCCTTTGATCACTGCAAATGTGTAAAGATAGGAATGCATTGAGAATTAGAATGAATCAAAATGCCATGACCAATACAATAATGCAGAGGCACTGCGGAGGTTCACTTATTCGATTAGGGAAATTACTAGYGTGTTTTGTACASAGGCTGCTTAAAAGGATTGTTCTCAGCTTTCAGTGGTTTAGTGTAAAGATCAACTGGAATGACACCGATTTAAAAGATAGTAAAGGAAATAAATCGAGGTAACAGTTATAAATAATCTATTGTGAATTGTGGTGTATTATTATTATTGATTAAAAATCGATTCTTGATAGTAAAAACGACAAACAAGTCATGTATGAAAATAATCCCTTCCTGATCAGTACACTGTATTATAACAACTCTCTCCCTACATGCTTCCGACTTTTATCCACTGGTTCCTGGTCTGAGGTCAGACTGGCCCACATTTCACAAGTAAAGACACATCTAACCAATCACAGATGAGACTAATGTCTTGTAACCAATCGTGACATAGAAGGCGGGATTTGTCAGAAAAGATAGGAAGCCTAATCTTGCCACAAAGCTGTAAAACATTTCCCTTTATCTTCTTCTTCCTTTTTATGTCGGTCAGAATAAAACCATTTTTCAGAAGCCAGAACCACTTTGCACATGTACAAAAAAAAAAAACATTATATACTGATTAAATGCTTTGAGCATGTAACTAATTAAGTTGGAATCTTTAATTAGATAGAATTCAATCAGATTGACGAGAAATATTGTCCATGTAAAAATAGCTGAAGGGAAAGGAAACACATGGCATCATAACAATTTTAACACAATCATTGGATTATAGTGGTTAACACTGTCGCCTTGCACCTGCAGGTTCCAGGTTTGATTCCTGCCTCAGGATTCTGTGTGCATGAAGTTTCATGTTCCCCCCATGATGGTGGGTTTCCTCCGGTTCTCCGGTTCCTCCCCACAGTCCAAAGACATGCAGATTAGGCTAATTGGTGTTCACAAATTGCCTGTAGTGTGTGCATGAGCATGTGAATGTTGACGGGATGGTCCTCCCACGGTTGTAAAATGGGAATAAATAAAAAGGTCACCATTGGCCTCCACGATCCCTAGTTGGACTACACAAGGTCCTAAATGGATGGATGGATATCCATTGAACCGTTACGAACTGGAATGACAGGCAGTTCGGGCGGATGTTATTTGCCGTGGGCATAAAAGGTAAGTGCAGAGGGGTTGGTTTTTTTCAACATAAATAAATAAACTTTAATAAACAACCAAAACACAACCAAAACATAGGGCTCTGGACAAACACACATACCGAGTCTCTTTTGACCCATAGAGGCTTCCTTACAGATATACAGATGTCTTTTAACATGTACAGAATTCTCTAGACATTTACAGACCCATTTGCATTTCAGACCATATAGGACTGACACGAAGGCTTTAGGACTGACACGGATACTAGAGGCTGGACGAGACAGGACTACTAGAGGCGAGAAGGGGAACACAGGAAACCAAGGGAGCACACAGGACCACACTAGAGGCTAACAGAACACACTAAACATTTAGCACATTCACACATACATACACAAAATAAACTAAAAAGACACACTTACACATCAAACAAATCACAGAACACAACAGAGCCCAGATAAACAAACATAAGTAAAATAAAACATAACCCAAACAAAACCAAAACCAAAACACACGCCCACTGACAGTATTAATGCTCGACCCAGTTTCCCAGAACAACCAGCTATTTATAAAAATACTAATGAGCTACCTCGGTTCAGGTGAACTCCAGCTTCACCTGACTGAGGTGCCTTCTGGGAAACTGAGTCGACTACCAAAAAACTACAAAAACAAACAGGCGCACACAGTGCCCTCTAGGGGAAGTCCCTTATAAGAACTACACGTTTTTCTTCAGCAGACCATCATGAAAAGAGTTTCTTTTCAAAATTGAACAAAGAAGTTTAGTGCAGTAACATTTTCATAATTATTTCTCCCCTACTCTAGTCATTAAAATGACTTTTGCTTACATTTATCTTAAAAATAGCTAAGATTAGCTATTCCCTCAGTTGTCATACTGTATGTACAGAATGTCCAGAATTTTATTATTCAATAGATCGCTATCATCAACATAAAGCAGAGTTTCTAGCCACTGAGCACTCATAGGTAAGTTCTAATCTAAAACCACAGCTAAGCTGTTCAGCTCAGATTTATTTTAATTTTCCATTCATTTTTGTCTTTTTTTTTTTTTTTTTTAACTGAACAAACATGTTGTATACTGTGGGTTGTTTATTCTGTTTTCCTATATTGTATAACAATGGCTGATTCTAATTGTGTAGCATCCCTCAGGTCAATAATAAATTATATAAATTATAAAATATAAATCATTATCTCACAACACTATAAAACCACAAATAGCTCTTTTCCATTGACAGTATGCCAGGGGCAACCTAAACTTGAAAATTTTGTACCATAAATTAGTTTATGTTCAACTAGCAAAAGAGTTCATTTCCAGCATGAAAATGCTGCTGGTCTGTAGCCAACAGCCATTAGCGGCTTGGGATGTGTTACCATTATGTCACTATGGCAGCAGAACATTTTGAAGTATTTACATAATAGCCTGTACAGCATTGGTGGCTGAGAAAGAAAAAAAAAATTAAAATATCATTACACAGCTGAATCAGGAAAGCAAAATAATGGCAATTACAAGAAACTGAATAGGAGCTACATTGGTAATGCTAACAAAACATCATTTGAACATCTGCTGCACAGTTAAAATGCCTAAAAAKAATTTTTGGTGATGTTAATTTAGCAATGTTGGAGATGTTGGGAYAATATTGATATTAGGTTGTTTTTGGAAGAATTATTTGGATGAAACGATATTGGCAGAACATTGACTATGTGACAAAGGAATCATGTTGAATGAACGCCCCTTCCAGTACATTTAAAAAAGTACTTCTATGAGGAGTTTTACAGCACCATACTTTTTACTTTTACTTGAGTAGATTTGTGAAGAAGAGACGCTACTCTTACTCCGCTACATTCGGCTCCACTCGACTCGTTACTTTTCTAAACATTTATTCTGTACATGCAGCCAATAGATCTACCGCATGACTGTTTCACCAATCAGACTTTTTTTTATTCTTACTTGAGTAATATTTTGGATGACTACTTTTTACTTCTACTTTATATTCTATATTATTTCGAAGTACAGCTACTCTTACTTGAGTAAATGTTTTGGCTACCCACCTCTACCCACCTCTGCATATTCATCGGKCATGTTGAGGTGATGACACTAGGGGTAAATCTTAACTTGTAAATCCTTGCATGGTTGTACATTTCTCCCCAAAAAAATTAAAGTAAATAAAAATTTTCTACTGGATAATATCGGCCACACACAGTACTGCAGATTTATACCCTGTCATAATACGTGTCATAATACATGCTCATCATACTCACTGACACATTCATAATCTGCTCATATTTAACATCATTTCAAAACATTTAACATTCCCACTCACTCACTCATTGTCTATACCGCTTTATCCCTTACATAGGGTTACAGGGGACTGGAGCTTATCCCAGGAGGGCATGAAGCGGGATACACCCTGGACAGTGTGCCAGTCCATCGCCGCGCACACACACACCTACTCACTCACACACTACAGGCAATTTGGGAACACCGATTAGACTACGTCTGCATGAGGAACCCACCAAGCAGTGGGAGAACATGCAAACTCCAGGCACACAGAGACGGGAATCGAACCTGGCCGGGAAACGAACCCGGACCCTAGAGGGTGCAAAGCGAAAGTACTANTCCACAATGCTGCCCTTTTGTTCATCTGTTATACCTTGCAACTTTTCTTCCTCATGTTGCTTGATGTACTTTTTGTAAAGTTGCATTTTGGGTATGTCGACAAAAAGAAGATTTCATTAAGTACAATTGCTTGTTATTATTTTTATTCAGTCTGTTTGGAAATTCCTACACCTAAAGGTATTTAATAGTTTGCCCCATTAACGGACTCAAGTTCTTAAAAACTTACACCTATTACCATAAGCGGTACGTAATCAGAGTCTAGGATGAGACAACCTTGAAAGCAAGATTATAGTTAAGTCTATATTTTAATGCCCAAAGTTGTGTCTGTTAATGGAGTGAAGATAAATGGAAAAGTGATGCGTGCCAGGTTAAGTTAATTCTTGGCAGTACAACGAGATATCCGACAGCAGCGGAAGAAGGCTTAATTAAGCTATTGATGCTATACAGCTTAAGCTGGAAACGTGGAACATTATTGACCCACTTTGTTTTATTATTCATTGCATTCGGATAATTTGTTAGACCTCGAAGTCCTGCTCTTTATTCTTTCTCCATGATTACTGCTGGGTTTGTGGCCTGATCACACACTGTTTAAGAGGAATCTGAACAATGGTATGAATTTCAATGAATCTCTTGTTCCTTGCCTCCAGATACTCAACATTGATTATGAATGCCATTTCCATCATTTGAATTACACATGGAGCATATCCTGCTGTGATGTTTCTTAAACAATATGGATGGTTTGATATGAAATCTTATAAATTCCACTTTTAATATATTAAATGAAACGCAAACCAATCGAAGCTGACATGAATTTTTTCAAAAAAAAAACCCCACGAGACTTGTTTGAGTGTGCAGGCACAACATGCTGCGTTATTTTTAACCCTGTCATAAAATATTCAGGCCGGGACGAACTTTGTATGTCAGCATGTCTGCAACTGTGACAAGCATCAGAGCTGAGCGCATGCCCCTAGCTCATCACGTGATCTTACATTAAGCACGCTCTAATTAAGTCAACAGAGATCTTCCCACCAGAGACGGAGACGGTGCATCAATAGGTCTTTGAAGTGGAATATTCAGTGCACCATCTTTCCATTGATGCTGAAGTGATTTTAAAAGCAACTCCATCTGCCTTTTCCCCCCTGATTTCAGGTCTCTATGTTCAATCACCATCTGTGTCACCTGTTCTCAGGTTACGTTGACGTACTATGTGGAAAGAAGCGTCATCCAGAGAAAGGTAGTCCACAATATTTGTTTGCCAGGAAAAGCTTTTCTGACATTATCTCTTTTGCCTTAGGTGTCACAACATGCAATCATTTAAACCACAAGAKCTGGGACAGGTTTTTATACCAGATGCCCTTACTGTCTCAACCCTTCCATTTTCTAACCGTGCTTGGGACCAACACTGCATGCTCTGGCGGGGTTGTATAGGGCACAGGGTTAAGAGTATTGCCCCAAGAGTGGTGACCCGGAAGTGACTGAGCTCAGACTCCAAACGCTTGATCAGCAAGTCAGAGCGTTAATCTCCCGGGCCACCATTGTCCCAGGAAATGCTTCAGAATACTAAACAGAGAATAAATTTGAGTCCACTCATTCCAAGGAGGTAATATTAACTTTATGAATAACTTTTGACAAAACTCAATAGGAGAAAGATTGTTCTCTAGCACCGACTGCATTGTCTCTCTCTCTCTCTAATGTTTTAGTTTTCACTTCGAATGTGTTTGAATGTGACTATGCATGAAGACATTTATTAAAATCAATTTACATTTATATCCAACCAACTTAGAATGTGCTTCCATACAAAGAGAACATGAACTGTAGTGTCAGTCTTATGGACGTTAGATGCCTTCACACTTGGAATTAAAGAACAGATTACAAGAAGGGATAAACTCAACAGATGTCAGAAGTGGGTCAAGTCCTGAACATGGCAGTGAGTGAGGCAGGAATATCATCATTGCATGTTATGATGTCTGTGTGACTGAGCAARATCTTTACTCTAAAAAGGTGATTGTTCTCACATTTAACCCGTGTCCTCATATCATTTATACCCTGGCTAGTAATTCAAATTCAAAGTTTTATTTGTCACATACACAGCCATACCCAGTATGATATGCAGTGATATGCTGATTGTTTGTGACCTTGGAAAGGGAAAAGATTAAGTAAGGTGGCAAGATGCAAGAAGGAAAGAATAAAATATTTTTAAAAAATATATAAAAACTACAATTTTGTTAGAATAAGTATAACATAAAAATATGTAAAGTATATAAAAATGTAAGAATGTAAAAAAAAAAAAAGTAAAAACTGTTTAAATAAACTGTATTAAGGATGTGTAATGTGCAATGTGCAGACAGCAGGACGACTGTGAATATGGAGTATGGAGTGTGAAATGAAATGATGAGCAGCAGTGATATTGTCCATCTATAAAGTGCAGTTATGCAAGAGTAGTCATCTTTTGTATGTAAACATAACCAGAAATGTGCAGCATGTATGTTCTGTGTACTTCAGTCCTGTGCAATGTGTAAATGTGCAAATGTTCAGTGTGGTTGGTTTTGGTGTGTTCTAACACATGTGTAAAGGAAACATAGCAAGTCCAATCAGTTGAGTCCAATGTGGAGTTCTGGTTAAATAATAATAATAATAATAATAATAATAATAATAATAATAATAATAATAAAGAACTTTTTACTTAATTTCATGTCTAAAGTTAACAAAGTCATGTTTATGTGTCTTGTGCAAAAAAAAAGCAGTGCAAATTGTACATTGAAATGCTTGAGTATTTGCTAACATTAGAACAAATATTTGTTTGTTTATTTATTTAGTTAATATTTGTACATGCATATATTGATATGTTCGATATTATATTTAATCAATATACTGCATGATTGGTATTGTGGTTCACTATTATTTTCTAGCATTAACTTATTCCATTACTGTATCTCAAAATGTATCAAATTTGATGTTGAAGCTCACACAACTCAATTCCAATATGGTTGCACAGTAGATTATGAAGTATGACTGAAATGTGAGCAAATAAGAAATGAGTATTTTCCCATGGCCATGATATAATCATTTCAAGTTTCATTTTGGATGACAACACTATTAAGCATAAAATTTCCTTAAAAAACATAAATAAATTATTTTTTGTTTTGTTTCCGGTTCTGGCCGAACTTCTAAAACATAGTTATTTGTCTTATTTAAAGTCGACGGTACTGGATAAATGTGTTTTATTTATGAAAGRGATTGAATTCAGGATATTAAAAAAAACAACATTATTCTTATATAATTGTTGTTATTTATCGTTSTTTTCCCTAAAGCTTTGAGTAATGATGGGAAGAGAGGCTGGCTGTCTCAGAGGAATATTAAACAGCTTTTAGTGCTTGTACTGTATGTGAATGAACAAGTAATATTAAGAAATATGGTCCAACACTGGCATTTCTTAGGGTAATTTTTCATCTTGGTCAAAAAAAAAAGTATCAACTGTCTTTGGCACATGAGTTAAAAGTTTTTTTTGTTTTTTTTTCTTGTACTACAATTATGAATCTCTCTTCTAATATTATTCATGTTGAAGTCAAGCCAGGAGACTTCAGTACTTGTTATAAAAACCTATTGTACATGGTAATTTATTCCCAGTTATGATTAAAAAAAAAAAAGATTTGTTGTTGTTCGATCTGGTTTCAAAAGTGAAGTCAGTCATACATCACAGCAGTTTAAGTCTAATTGTATTTGTCTGTTTTGACAAATTTATAGAATCTGATGTGATTTCCTGAATGAATTCTTGACATGGGTGAAAGGGTT
>QMIH01000696.1:268910-282581 GCA_003987875.1 Clarias batrachus | reverse complement strand
AATTTTATAATACCTAGACGTAATTATCAGACGTATCATTTCTCAGCCTTATTTGTGTAAAGGTGAACAAACTGGTCTGCTGGCTCTCAGGCCGATCTGTTCATCTGTTTTTCCAAATATCCATCATTTCGGCAGTTGTTACTTAGCCTTAATTAGTTTTTTTTTTTCCTCTGAAATAAGTGTGTGTGTAAAAATAAGAAAAGTCATTTAGGAATGAAAAGCATGAGCGATGGATGGACGTTCTGTGGTTTGTCAAACGCTTCGAAGCCCTTAGAAAGGTCAAGATAGTTTTTTGCCTTTTAAAATGTCCAGTGCTTGGTTGTATTCTGCATGCATCACTACATCCAGCTACATTTCTGCATCTCTATAACTCCAAAAAAAACATTTGAGAACACACACTGCATACTATAGATTTGAGCCCGCTAGGCTACAACAGGCAGAAGACCTCATCCTGCTCTGCTCCTGTCAGTCAGTGATGGGAATCTGACACTACAGTGAGCACTGTGGAAAGACCAGGTGATGTGCAAACCTCTCTGAAAGAGTGCACTAATAACCCTCGATAAACCTGACATTTCATTATCTCTTCATCTCTAATTCTTTGACTTTTGCATAACTTCATATAGCAGTATCTGTCCTGTGTAGTATTTCGAGTGTAATGCCCATAATAACGTGTGATATACATAATACTTTGCCTGGGTGTGCTTTTTGTTAGAGCTTGTGTTTGATGGTTTACTGGGCAGCTCTATGGCAGTGTCTGCTACTGAAATGACTCACTGTCACCTCTGATGAACAACCTATTGTAAGAAGCTATTAAATCACCTGGTGTCTTTCATTGTGGCTACATGGAATTGAAGAAATGAGAAGCACACTACACCTTCCATGCTGTTTATCCTCCATAAGGGAAATAAACCAGGCACATAACATATTAGATTTTATTCCAACAACCATGAGGTGACCTGACTAGGGAACATTTTAGTACTCAGATGTACGTTGCTACGTGATAAAATTGCTAATATTTACCTCTTCAAAAAAGCCTACAATGACCCTCTCATTCAAGCCCGATTGGAGACTGCTCCATCTGAGGTGTTTCCATGATGCAGTTTTATTCCAACCAGGCTATTATTATGATTATTAGTGAAATCATGAGGCCCATGTAAATGCACTGATGTGATTCAGGTATCACCACCAAAAAACACTAACATAAATCAGTGATGTTTATGCTTCAACATAATCGAGGTAATAAGGAAACACTGTTATCGATGCATTAATTAGCTTATAATCAACATCATCATCATAATCATCATCTACATCTTAATCATCGTTATCATCCTCATCTAAGATTTCACTGGAGACTATAATGAGGGATGTCCAATGTCCAAAGGCAACATAAGGACGGCTATTTCCTCAACTCCTGCATCTCGATCATGAATCGACTGAAGCAGCTTTGCATGATTCATGGCATCCCTCAAGGTTATTTCTACATTTTGTTTCGCGGAGATGTTGTTTCAGCTGCTGTCATCTTTTGCATGCTTGTCTGCCTCTGTACATATCCTTTCCCGTAAAGCTGCATTGTGAAAAAGTCTCTTTTTAATAGTGGTATACAAACAAAATTCGAGTTTGTACTGTATACGTTACACTGCAAAATTCCCAGTGTTGATTTAACACCCCAAGTGTTTATATATGACCTAATGGTCACAAATGTACTCTGAAAGTGTTAAATCAACACTCTGCGTGTTAATTCAAAACTAAGGATTTTGCTGTGTAGCACTGTGGCCTCGTACCTTCAGGGTCCAGGTTSGATTCCTACAGTAGCTCTGGTCTGTGTGTGTAGTTTGCATGTTCTCCCTGTGCTTGGTGGGTTTCCTCCGACAGTCCAAAGACATGCAGATTAGGTTAATTGCCGTTCCCAAATTGCCTTTAGTATGTGTGTGCCCTGTTGCCACTCTGTCCAGATTTACCATACGAGAATGGATGACTTCCAAACATTACCCAAAATCTAAGCAAAGATAATACATTTTATGTATGTTCCAGTGAGGACAAAGCCTTGAACGTTTAAAACTAACATCGTTAACCTGTTTTGTCTGGAGCTCATATATTTAATCAAGCCTTTTAGCCTCACTGACATAAGTGTGAGAATGTTAAACTCTGGATAATTAAGAGCGTCGGTTTTCTTAGCCTTTACAGCCGAGGCAAATCTGGTTAATAGGTTTAAGCTTATGCTCCATGTTCATTCCTTTTATCTTCGTGTTCATTCGTTATGGAGATATGAAATGCTATATGAAGTTGTACAATCATAATGCTCTCCTAGAATCTATAACTACATCATGTAACATATAGCGAGTGACTGCTCGTGATGTGTTTCACCCCGGTTTCTCTTCCGGTATCCCCTATCATCTTSATGAAAGAAATGTGGTCAGAAAAACATTTTGAATGATCATGATGTGAACTCAAAGAATAAAAAACAACAACAGTGGAAGTCACAGCTATGTTTAATAGAAAAAGTAGGAACATTTCCACAGACACAATATGAAAAGAACTCAATGGACTGGAACTAAAATGCTGTGTAGCTTCAGGAAAAACACTTATTGGGAAAAGGCTTTGATTTTCGAAAGAATGGACCGTGGAGCATTGGAAAAAGGTCATATTGTCTGATGTGTCCAGATTTAGCCTGTTGTGATGGGCACACCAGGGGAAGAAGAAAGGCGGATGAAGTGATGCACCCTTCATGCCTACTGCGTGTCATACAAGTCTGTGTAGGGAGTGTTATGATCTTCTGTTGATCAGGTCTATGTAGGTTCAACAACGTTGTGCCAAAACATAAGGTCAGCTAATAACCTGAATATACTGAATGACCAGGTTTTTCCATCCAGATGACAATGGTAGGATGCATCWGGCTCGAATTGTGAAAGAGTGCTTCAGGGAGACATCATTTATGATTAATGGCCCGAGTTACATTAACTTCACTAAGAATCTTTGAGATTGCTAGAGAAAATATATACACAGKGGTTCGACTCTCCCATCAACAATTCAAGATCTTGGAGAGAAATGTGAAATAAGTGTTGTGCCATTGTACTGTATAAGCTTATTGAAACAATGCCACGGCCATAATCAAAGCAAAAGGTGGTCACAGGAGTGTGTGACTTTCTGTTTGGCCAGCCAGGGTGTATAGCAGTTAGATATGTGTAGCCTGTATACTGTAGATCCTCAACCTTGAAATGAAAACTATAGAACGTGTATTTGATCAAAACATATATTTATCTTAAATCAAATCATCAGTGTCTCGCTCGTCTGCTTTACTAAACTGGATCTTTCATTTTCAAAAATCTCACTGTGCATATGGGCCCGAAGCTAAGAACCTCATTAGTGTGTTAGCATATGTTGTTTTCATAGCCACTGCTGATTCTGTTTAGAACAATAACATTCAGGGCCGTCATGTTTCTTATGCTTCGATTTTGTAAAAGGCACCCTCACGCACCCTGTTTCACCATACGCTAACAATCATCTTCGGCATCCTGGAGTTTCTTTCCCACTGACTTCATAAATAAATAAATAAATAAAAATAAAAATAATAAAAATAAAAATAAAAATCTCAGACAACCCAAGAGTTTCCTCATATGCTCATAATAATCCTTCAGTAATTTTAGCAAAGAAAACTAGCTAACCTAGATAGCTAGCCGACATTACCTTTAAATTGTTGTTTTTTCAGCTATCTTAAACCAATAAAGTACATCTTTACACAGATTACTAATTCATTTGCTAACCTCTATGCCGATCAGAAATTGAAATGTAACKTTGTATTGTGAATTAATCTCACCTGCCTTGCTAAGACATTATGCTTAAAAACAAGCTAGTTTGTTTCAGGCAGTCTTCTAGGACTACTAGCAAACTGCAGGAAGACATTATTTCTGTTCAGTGGAGTGCTGAACCATTATTATTCTTACACCTGAATATAAATTCTTTAATATACCTTCCAACCAACATAACACCAGAAACCAGGAAGTCAAGGAGCAGGCCGTACATTCTGTGCCCTTAGTCTCCAGATGAAGGCCYGGATAAAGTTTGACCTTTTGTCCTTTCTTAGAACCAGTGCAGCTTTGATCCTGAGGACCCACTATCATGGTTTCAGGCAGCTTTATTCCTCACTGAGAAACATCGCCATTATTCAGCAGTGGCTTTTCCATGAAGTTGAAAATAAAAATGTTCTTTATAGAGCCCGTATATGCGTACACAAAAACAATACAATTCACGACAGCCATGTTTCTTAGACAGTGTATGGATTTTTTTTTATCAAAAAAAGTGACCATGTTACTGCAGTACACAGTATGTATGGAGACTTTCGGGATACCCTCTAATCTGGTTCCATGTTCATATTTCCGTATATGAAATTTACAACTATTCATTTAATTTCAAATGCAAGGTAGCTGTAAAACTAACAACAGAAAATTGAATCGAACCAGACCTAACACCACTTGACTTTTTTTCTTTGGGGTCATCTGAAATCAGTAGTTGTATTTTCCAGTTAATGGCGGCACGGTGGCTTAGTGGTTAGTACTGTCACCTTTCATCTCCAAGGTCAGGGTTTGGTTCCCGTCTCAGGTATGTGTGCATGCCGTTTGCATGTTCTCCCCGTGCTTGGTGGGTTTTTCTTCAGGTACTTTGAGTTCCTTCCACACCCCAAGGACATGTCGGTTAGGCTATTTGGTATTCCCAAATTGGCCGTAGTATGCAAATGACTGGCAGCCCAGCCCCTTAAGTAATTGCCAAAGAAATTGTGGTTATATCTCCAGAGTGGCGAGTATCTGACACTCGATGTGCTTGGACGGACCAAAATACCAAACACCAAATTTTCTAGTGTCTGTCATCACACTAAAGGAGGAAATCATATTTGTGTACAACATTATCAGTTCTGAGACATTAATACATGTTCAGCATTCCTGTACCCTACTGTATATAGTACAGTATACTTTATATAGACAAGTGTGTGCCTTTTCTAATTATATGTCCAGTTAGCCACAGGTCCTGGCTAGGCACAACCTTCTAGGTGTATTGTATATATACTTAAGATGCATATCTGATTTCTATGTTTACATCATTCGTCCATGAAAATGTGCTAAGATGGCATTTGGGCCAGGACTGACTGTACCTTTAGAGCCCAAAGACCCCACCCAGCTTCCACCAGCAGACCARGTATTTGAAAAATTTATCAGTGTTAATTCAAGCCGACTTCACATGCATTGCCTGCCTGTGTGCTCAAGGTCAAACATACCTACTGTACAGCCTTATTCCAGATGTTGACTGAAAGGTATAAAAATAAGCCGAGCTTGGATTTTCAGGTCTGTGGAATGAGCAGTGCTTGCATTATGTACTGTAGCAAACACGACAATTAATTTTGTATACTGGCAACTCAGAAAGAGAAATAAATAATGCTGCTTCACCAGCACTGGAACTGCCAAAAGTAACAATATATGAAAATAACAAAAAGGATAAGTTGTCCTACACTGCAAAATAGGAGCAATTAAAAATATACAGAATTATAGAGAATTTGTGGCTTTCTGGCATTGATTAAGGAGAACTCCAGATGCAGCCAGTTTGTTTTGTAGCAGGAAACCATCTTTCAAAATGTAYGTTGAAAGAGATTTMGGCATTTCAAAAGTATTTAAATAATCAACAGGAACGGAAAACATATTGAACACGAAACCGGAGTTGCACATTTCCTCAGAATTCAGCATTTACTGTATAAGTAGCTCACTGGGATGTTCATCTGACTTCATTTCGAACCTATTCCACCTTCTTTGTCTTTCCGATGGCAAACAAATGAAACCTATTTTTAACCCGTGTCCCTCTACACCAACAAAGTCAAGAAAACCAATGGATTTGAATGAGTAGGTCCGTAAAGTCACGAATGTAAATTGCCTCCGCACTGATAATTGTAGGCATGTAGAGCAGATTAAGGGATATTGTGCCTAACGCTGGAATAAACTGCCAGTGAGGTAGATAAAACAGTGTTGGTGTGTTTCCGTCAATCTTACAGCACCCACACAATCAACAGCTTGCTCATGGAAAGTGGATAACACAGTGGATGACACATGAGCTGGCTTTCAGAGCCACGCATACATTTACATATATACACAAATGCAAGGCACTGTGATGTATGTTCATCCCCAGGGTAGTCACAAGTGTACTTCAGCATGCTGTGAGAATATTTATTAAACCCTGAGGATATTACATTATGGTTTATGGTCTGATTTGACTATTGATTGAGCTGTCGTATGGTTKTGCTAGATGCCTATAAGTTCAGTTTTTATAAACCAGATGTTGTAGAATATTTCCAAGCTACWGWACAATGTGGTTTTCTGACATCTAAGCTTGGTTCTCCTGCAAGACCGCCATTTTAATAAGCAGCAGACATGATGTACAGCCCACTGATGTTTCATTTACAGGACTATAAGCCATTTGTCTCGTGGGTTTTCAGTCATTCAGCCTGGTCAGAGGTGGATGCTCATCTGATGGATTTTAGGCTAGAAGGCCATATTCACWTCTTCGAAGTGTTCAAAATGAAAATGCTCTTACTTTCRATACTAAACACAGCTGTGATTTATACTGTTCAATCCTTTAAATAAAGCAACTTCAACACGCATTGAAATCTTTTCCGACCACATTCACTACATTTCCGTCTGCGAATTTGACAGTGCAGCATAATCCTTCCAGGTTTTAGCGTGTTAGACAGCTCAAAACCCAATTCCAATCATTTCAGTAACATCCTTAGTTGTTTTCTTTGCTTGACGCAAGTCAGTAATTTGACACTTCTGAAACACAGTAATATCTTTTACATGACCACAGATTACATCTACTTACATGGTTTCTTCTCACTGCAGTGAAATAAATAAATAAATAAATAAATAAATAAATAAATAGTTGCCAGATGAGACATATTAATCACTGCAGTAGTAATTTTCTCTTAAAGGCTCTTTAAGGTTTTTTATYAAATACTTAGATGGCCAACATTAAATGCAAAATTAAACACAAACAATGATGATGCACTATGTTCTGACACATTTCTATGGGAACCAGCAATAGCCAATTCGAACTATAGTAGCTCTTGTATTGGATCGGACTACATGGGCCAGCTTTCCCACCTACATGCATCAGTGGGCCTTGGTCACCCATGACCCTGTCATTGCTGGTTCACYAGTTTTCCTTCCTTGGATCACTTCCTGATGTTCCTGACCACTGCAGGCCAGGAACATCCCACAATACCTGCTGTACTGCATATTGTATAATGTTTTGGTACGTGAAAACAAATGGAAACAACTATAATATACTAAAATACTCTGGGTTTTGATGTTTAAACCGACTGAAAAGCAGCGTGGGATGCATTGGGACTGCACCTCATAAAGAACAGATCTTCATTGGAGAATGTTTTCTTTTTAACTCTGGATTGGTACATTATTAGCTAACCAGCTGACAATTTTATATTTATAAATATATATTTATATATTACAGATCTGTGCTCTTTTTATTCCTAACTATTAAATCCATCAAGCGTTGTTGTTTTTTTTTATTTAGCAAAGAAAATAGAAGAAATCTTGCTACACAGTGTGTATACAACATCGTGGTGGTTAGCACAGTGGAGTTTGCATGTTCTTGCTTGCTTGGTAGGTTATAAGATATGCAGATTATGTTAATTGGTGTGTGTGTGGATGGATTGGCACCCTGTCTACCCTGCCTCCTACCCTGGGGTCTCTCATGACCCCGTATACAGCATACGAGATACACAGTAGAAGACGGATTAATGAATAAATGAATGAATGAATGGAGATGTGTATACAGCATTTTAGGAATTACAGACAAAAATATGTTCATAGAATGATAGTAACAATGATAGAAAGAATCATGKGGTTAATAATATGAAAGAAACATTTAGACAGTACTTAGAAAAAATCAAGTACATTAATGAGCAGCTACAATACACATTTCACACACATATTAACGCACATTTTGCATGGAACTTTGAACTGTGAACTTGACTTTGCACATGATCCTGCACATTCTGCGCATTGCACATGGCCTATTGCAATTCTGTTCCATTGCAATTCCATTTTATTTTATTGCATTTTTATTTTATTATCTGTACATAATGTCATTTTTTTTTCAGCTTAATGTTTTTTCTTCTTCTATATTTCTACTTTTTGTTGTTGTTGTTGTTGTTGTTGTTGTTGATAAAATCAACAACTTTTTTTTTCTAATTGCATAATTTATATTCTTATTGAGGTCATCAGCGGTCGTATAAACATTTCACTGCATATCATACTGTGTATGACTGTGTATGTGACAAAGAAAATGTGAATTTGAAATTGAAATTTAAAGCTACGTAGTTAACGATCCCGTACTTAAAATTGTATATTATGATGAGCACAATTAGCACTGACAGTGGTATTAATATGAAAGTTGGAGCTTCGGAAGCTGAGTGTACAGATGAGGAGATCGTCTGAGATCTGAACAGAGACAATAACTGCTGGATCATTCTCTTTAGGCATCGATGCAAAGCAAAGCGAGGGATAATTGCAAATGACTCCTAKCTGAAGGTTTGCATTTTGTGGAATATAGCAAAGCATTAACATATGAAAGGAGTTCAAGGAGTTGCATGAGTAAAAAAATATATGAGCAGTTTAGATTTTTCCTGCTCATTTGTTTCTTGGCCTGTTGTTGCATCAATAATTCATGCACTTAAGAACTAGCACAAGGTCTCTGGCTGTTTTGGAAGGTGCATTCTGATTTAAAACTGAAAAGCTCTGTCCCTCGAAGCACGATAAACAAAACGAGAAAATCTGCAGCCGTATTGATCGTTTGACTCTGCTGGATAAATCATTTATTTTGCACAGAAAGGTCTGCCCTCTTCTCCATCGCACCTAGTGTCACTCGGTGGAATCGCCCGCGGGTCAGACATCGATCGGCAAAGAAGAGAGTTGAGAAGAAAGCATGAAGGGCGGTTGAACTACTGTTGCCATGTGGGATGAAGATGGCTGATGATAGCGCACGCATGCTCCCTGAGCAAATGTCATGCCAAACAAGCTCCAGAGGGAGAGAGATGGCAGCGTCATGGGGAAAGGAGTGTTGTGAAGTGGAGTGAAGTGCAATCCTTTTTTAGCTCAATCCCTTTGGGTAGCTTGGTAACGATGCTAGAATGATATTACTGATATGTTGTGGGATGGTTTCCATGGATAACTGACATGAAGAAGAGAAATTACGTGACTCATACGTGACAAATAAGCGGCTCATGAACCATTTTTTCGTAAACAGCATCTTTTGTCAGAGGTCTATACTGTATTTTCTCTGCATAGTAAGCATGATGATGAGCATGATTTGCTTGATTACAGTTTCACTCGTAATGCACAACGGCATGTTTGGATGCGTTTCACTAATGCCCATTTGGATTTCAGGAGAGGAAACGCATGCTTCTTTCTTTGACGCAGCTTTTAGTCACGACACAGCCACTCCCTCTGCTCTTACTGGCAAATGCAGATGAGCGCAGCTAATGCGTGTTGGTGTAACAGAATTAGGGAGGCTGCATAACTAATGAGTTGTCGGCTTTTCTTTGTGGGAATCAGCCAATTTGATCTCTTAAGCTCATATATCGTCGAGTCCTGGGCTCTTGGCATTATGGGAAACCTGTCATGGGCAGCTGTGTTTTTAGCAGCGGTGGTGAAAAATAAGATAGTGACCTTGGATGAGCTGAGAGAACGCATGCAGAGCTTTGTCTGTGCTGTTTCAATGATGAATATCTTTCTCCCCGAGCGCTTCAAGATTTGTTTGTTGGGTGTGTGTATTTTTCTTTTATAGACTATAACCTTGGGTGGATTTAGACTGAGCAAGCCTTTTCACTGCCAGGTGTGTGTTATGTCTTCTGATAGATAATGCTCGCATGCTAATATTCGCAAGAACAGCACTCTCAAATGGCAGGAATTAGATTCGCAAAAGCCTGTTTCTGATGAAAGAAGATTGTCACCGAATCAAAGTCGTTTCCGAATTATGCTTTAGAATCTCTCCAGAATAAAAACCTTGTTTATCAGGARAGTTGGCTTTCTAAGTCAAGATTCAATGCACATTTTAAGCTCCAGTGCCAGCAGCATTTAAGGAGAGTTCGTGGAAAGATTCCCAGGTGCACATACATTATTTATAGAACGTAAACTTATGTCTACACTCTTTCATTTTGTGTACACCTTGTACTTTCCCCCATGCCCCTCTCGCTCTCTCTCTCTCGCTCTCTCTCTCTCTCTCTACGGTAATGACACATCCTCCGGCCCTTCATCAGTACCAGCAACTGACCGAAGGTTTGCATATCACAGTGAAGACATTGAGCACGTAATGGAATACAAAAAGAAAGTAATTAGAACGTCACTCAGAGTGAAATAGATCAGTAATTTTAAAAAAATATATCTATCATGCAGATTAAATAGTGTAGCCTCTAGTACAGGCGGTGAATACCAGCTGCTATGATAATGTCCAGTGCTGCATTTCAACAGTAACTGTATTAGGACATTGGAATGATCATTATACTGTAAAAAGCAAGCTAATAAGCCCACTCAGCTGCAGAAATTGCCTATATTTAATGTGAGAAGCAATAACTCACAACTCGCCTCTGATGACCCTCTGGAGATTCGGGTATTCAACTAAAAATTGTAAAGGTTACATACAATTTCTTGTGAATGCATAATTATTTTGACAGTAATGGCAGTGATGTTCACTTTTAAAGGCTTACCTACTGAGGATGATGAGGCCTCGTAAAGATAATTGATGGCAAAGCTGCTACAATTTCTTTTTCATTTCCTCCAAAAACAAAACCTGATTTTTTTATTTTTTATTTTTGCTTGAGATAAAAAATAAAAAAAAAAACAGTTTTTAAATACATTCATAACTATTGTTATAAAATTGCTTGTATGGACTGCAAAATGTGATAGAAAATGAAAACATCTTTAATAATCATATTTATTATTTTCCATTATAAGACTAAAAGCTTTTAATATACACTGCCTGGGGGAAAAAAACGAAAAAAAAAAGAAAAAATGAAAAAGCCACACCCCCTAACATCTCTTTCCATTGCTTTTATCTTTTATTATCATGTAGTATTGTGGCCAATTCATGTATGAAAATGATTCTTCATTCTCCCAGAACCACTCTTTCACAATTTGGGTCATTGAATATGCCTTTGCCATATAACCCGGTCATTCAGTACATTCAGGGAGCCAGCTGACTTCATTTTATTGCCACATGACATTGCTGAGCCTCGGCCAGACCAACTGTAGCAACCACAAATCAYAACACTGCTTCCAGAGCATGATGGGTGCATTGCTTCATGCACTTCCCTTCTTACCCTAAAGCACCCATCGCTCTGGACTCACCAGACATCGTGACCTTTTTCATTGCTCCAAAGTTCAATCTTTATGCTGCTAAAGCATAGATTTAAGCCTAAAAATTAAAGCCTTTTAGTTCGATTAGTCCCATTATCAAGTGGTTATCCYATGGCAACACACCTGTTTAGTCCCAATCCTGTGAGTTCCTGACACACTGTGTGTGGAAATGCTCTTTCTTTCACTTTTAAACATAGCTGGGGTTTTTTTCTCTCTTATGATGCCCCCCATAACATAAGAACTATCGCTTTGGAGTGCATTTGTTTTTCCTTTCTGTATGCAAGCTGTGTTCTAGGAACTGCCGGGGTTGTGCATATGTTGATTTAGTATTCTCTCTATGCTTTTTCATTATTTAAACTTTTTTTCACTCTTTGCGAAAGGTTACAAATACTGGCTTTAATAGATTCTGCTCAATCGTGCTTCATGCTTGACTGAATAGCAGCAGGGAAGAAACTAATTAAAGAGGCACAGGATCACACTGCACTGTCGTCTATCAGCTCTTAATTAAATAGTTGCAGGAAAGAAGTAGCAGCCTAGTGCTCTGCTTGGAGACAGGCGCTTGCAAGTTACACGACYGGAGGCGCCAGCTGCAAATGTTTCATTCCAGTCAATGGCATGAAATAAGCGTCATTAAGCGATAGTTATGAAATAAAAGAATTAAGTTTACAATTCTGCACCCGCTTGCACGTGCCTTGATCTCCTGTTTGAAGTATGATCAGTCAAAAAATCCTCCTGTTTATGTATTAAATAACTTACTTATAAACAAGTAACCTACACAATCAATTAATATAAAATCGCACTAGTAACATGTACATTCATTCATTTATGAATACAGTAGAAACCCCAAAAATGAAAGGTTGGTAAGGACATTAAGAACTGCCTGTACATACTGATTCATTATTACCTACTGCTTCGTTTACACTTCTTTCATTTGCACTCATTAAAGCCCTATTAAGAACTGAGAACAGGTAGTTCATAAAACTAATATGAATTAGATGGATTAGGTTATTCTTTTTAGTACGTATATAGCTTTATTATGAGTAGTAGTAGTAATAGTAGGGTGGCGAGGTGGCTTAGTGGTTAGCACTGGTGCCTCGCATCTCCAGGGTCCGGGTTCAATTCCCACCTCAGGTCTGTGTGCATGGAGTTTGCATGTTCCCCCTGTGCTTGGTGGGTTTCCTCCCACGTCCAAAGACATGCAGATTAGGCTAACTGGTGTTCCCGTTTAGTGTGTTAACGAGCAGGTGTGAGTATGTATATGCTCTGCGATGGATTGGCACCCCATCCAGGGTGTACAGTACCCCACCTTTTGCCCTGGGCTAGGCTCCAGGCCCCCCATGACCCTGTATACAGGATCAAGCGGTATAGCTCTAGAGCTCTGCTATAATTTATCCCACCTACAACAAATTTACCAGCTCTAGTGAACTAGAGGTTGTACTAGAGCACACTGCAATTCAATGTAATGTAGCAGCATGCTCGTGGTTCTTCATGGGTTCTTAGAGGGTTTCTTGGAAAGTGGTTTCAAATGTTTTAAAAGGGAAACCCTGTGTTTTAGGGTTCTACATACAGTAGAGTCCCTCAGCGTACATAACCCTTATAACCCTTTATAACCCTTGCTGAACCCTTACTCTTAAGTTTGCCGAAATAATAAYACATCTTTMTACTGCCTAATTTTGTGACRTTGTATACAAGCAACATCTCAGTACTTTATAGCAAATTAATTGATATTGAATAAATAAATATTTAGTCTAATTAAATAACTTAAACTGCTTTAATAACTACTTATAGTCTTCATTGACCATTTAGGCATATCATTGATATCCATAAGGTTAGTCAAAGTGAGGACAAAAAAAAAATCATGAATTAAAAAAATTAAAACATAAAAAAAATTTGCAGAAAGTGTTCTGTTAGTATGGAAATAAGAAATGGTTAGAAATATCTGTTGCAGCTTCGCAGGCTTTCAGATCTTTCTTGCTTTAACACTGGCATTTGTGTCCAAATTCATTCTAATTCAGATGAATTCATAGCCTACAGCACTGCCTCCCTGCGCGTTAGCCGAAACTATTAATTTTGTTAAACGCTTAAGTCAGCTTCGGCAACTGAAAGGACTCTTTGTAAAGTGGAGGAAAATGTCAGCCAAGAAACTACAATGCAAGTAACAACATTTCTGACATGAAGGTCATTTGCACAGTTTTTAAATGACTTGCAGTTTGTGGTGACACTTTTGATTGGCGCTAATTATTTGACTATGGATGTCGCCTTG
>QMIH01000696.1:240197-251214 GCA_003987875.1 Clarias batrachus | reverse complement strand
GTGAGCGAATGTGTGAGTATTTGTCTTATTTATGCATTACATTTTAGCCTCAGACAGCCCTGGTTTTCTATAAAGCACATTGATTATTTTTTTCATCTCGAATCCAACACAACGTAAATCCTCCTCTGAGTTAACCCTGAAATCAAATAAATGATGTTTGAAATTTTTATGTGAATTTACATGTGAGTCAACAAAACAATGGCCTTGTTTACTGTGACTTAAACTTTTTATTCCTTTTTTAGCTAATCTGTTTTCCCACTAAATTTTTATTAAGCTGCTTCAGTCAGACAGTGATAAAACCACACACACACACACACACACACACACACACGCTGCATTACTTTCTGGTCCAATTACTTGGGTACTACATAAAAGTAATAGCATGGCCCATAGATGTACCACAGTTTACTTCCACAAATTGAAAGTGAAGGAAATAGCTGTTAAAAGGAACCAAAAAAAGTGTTTCTTTCAATCCAAGTTGGTTTTCACTAAARACTAAAACAAGAAATAGGTGTTTGTGGTGCTTTCAATTTTTAKTTAYGAATAGTTCTTSTAAGAACAATATTGTCAAGTGCATTTGCAAAACCTATCAAGCACCATGATAAAATTGGCTCTCATGGATACCATCATAGGAAAGCAAGACCAAATCTTACCTGCGGTAGCCCAGTTGCTGTAGAGAAKTYCATTTAGAGTTACACCAATCAACAGCACCTCCGATTAGAGCCGTTATGAAGGCTTTACCGAGCATACTGTAAATAGAAGTCACATCTCAATATCAACTGTTCAAAGGAGATTATTACATATGTTGGAAGCCTTCAGCATTGTTTTACAATGTAGAAAGAAAGAAATATTAGGAAAGACCATGGGATTAGAAGGCGTATCCAAAGTTTGACTGGGAGTGTACGGTGGAACCTTGYGCTGTGTTGGTGTRTGCGTGTGTGTGAGGCTAAAGTAAGAGGAGAGGAGGACACATACACACACACACACACCAACATCTGGAAAAATATAATAAACGTACATGCATTACATTTACACACACACACATACATACAAACACAAAATAAAAGATACTTTACACGCACRCATGTGGTCACCGTGTTATAGTAAACAGTACTGTACACATGCGCACGTATGTTGATTATACCAGTGAGAGACGCACACTAAGAACGAACAGGGGAGACGATTACCCACATTTCACATTGCTCGTCTTGCGGAACGCTCGCAAACTGGGTTACTCGCAATCCGAGGTTCCACAGTATAGGCTTTATAGCATTAGGATCAATAAGGATTAAAATGTTGATTAGGATTCATTGATTCCAAAGGCATGACTGTTATTGATGGAAATGTCATCTTAGAATCATAAGCATTTTTTTWAAAAAATCTTGTGGTATGTCCAGTTCATGGATTTAATTTATTCTTTTCTATTTTTCTTTTTCAGGGCAAAACTCTTTCGTGGGAAAAAGGTCCAAGGAGAATATGACATCCGAGTGGAGCAGGTAAAAGWAAAAATGAATCAAGATATTTGCTCATCAGCAGATTTATTAGCAGTCTCAAATAAACAGTATGAGACACCAGCTCATATTTTTTTTTAAATTCTCATCTCAGCTGTCAGTCTAAAGAATKATTTTTTTTTAAAACATTTCCATAAATGTACATAATCCTGTGCAACAAAAGGTGAACTGTGTAGAATCATGTTAACAAATGTCATGGGTAGTTCCGAGAAATGGACAGCATGTGGCAAATTGCGTTAGGCCATATACCCATCAGTGTTGTGTAATCCATCCTGCAGAAGCGTGTGCATCTGAAATCACCTTGAAAGCATGCGGTCTAGTAAAGACGATGAGTCATAAGCGTAAATGTGTTTGAGTGTGCATTAACTTCGACGCTGACTCTAATATTAGCTTATGCCCTAATATAGGAACGTTCTTGCTTTAAAATAGAAGCATTTACATCAACATGGTGGTTAAAAATAACAGGAGGTATGTGAATGTTTATATGATTGAAATAGTCGTTTTAGCCACGATCACTGTGCCCTCATGCCATTAGGGGATAAAATGCAAACTGTATAAACTTTTCTCCAGCTGCCTGCTCATTCTTAAGCTCTTAGCAAATGTTCTCCTGCTCAGATAGTCACCCTTTCTATTCACAGTGACACACAGAATAATTATCTCAAACTACAGACTGGTGACGATGAACTGAAAATCCATTTCCAGTCTGAATGCAAATTATATGTCTGTGGTTAAAAATTGTGGTTAACCAGTTTAACAAGACGCACTGCGCTGATTACAAAGAGGGAAAAAAAAAAACAGACAGGGTGAAACACAGCATGGCTTCGAAAGAGTTATGTCACATTTCCGGCATAAGCTATAATTAAAATGACTAACTAGTCACAGTGTTTCACAACTTTGACAGGAAAAATGAAATGTGAAATGTGGTGGGTGAAATTACACATTGGGATAATGACTAATGACCTAGGAGTGATTTTTCAATATAATTCCTGTATAACAAATTATCTAAGTAAAAAACCTTTTTCAAGTTTGAGGTAGCAAAACAGAACTTTTTTTTTNTTTTTTTTTATTATGAATTAAGTCATTTGGATTGAAAAGTAGAGAAGAATCATTTGGCATTTGGTTTTCCTTCTGGTGGCCCCAATACAATCTGCAGCTTTAAGAGGTTGATCAAAAATGATTGAGACCAGACTGCCTCAGAAGTACTGTATTCCAAATAACTGTCAAGAATTTGATTTAAACGTACATGATTCTATTACATGATTAACAGTATTACCTGGATAAACTGCTTAATTGATTGATTGATTGATTGATTGATTGATTGATTGAGTGATTGATTGATTGATTGATTGATTGATTGATTGATTGATTGAGTGATTGATTGATTGATTGATTGATTGATTGAGTGATTGATTGATATATGTAATTAATGAAACAAAGTCATTATTTGGTCTGACAACATTTTATGGACCTTTTAGTCCCAGATACAATTTGGGCCGATTTATAGGGAAACTACAGTACAGAGCTAGCGGCTAAGTTTTACTCAGCATCCTGCAGAGGCACCACAGTTCTTCTGAGGACTTTAACTGGTGCATCTGCGTCTTTTTTGCAGGCCAAACCCTTTTTTTTTTGTCTAAAAAGTGGCCACTTACTGTATATAATCTGTTGCTTTTTTTTCTGGCCTATAAACATTTTTCTGTAATTGGACCACTTTGCCAAAAGGCAAAAGTGATACCTAAGTAGCTTGGGGAAATAAACATCAAAATTTTGGGTCCATGGCCTGGATAAATACTTCAAACTCCGAGCATTGATTACACAAGAATGAAGGTGAATGATGGCATGGCAGGATAAATTGCAGAAGTCTTGAAAAAGAAGGATCAACACTACAAATATTGACTTACACTTAAAGCAATTGTCAATAATAGCCTTTGATGCTTATGAAATGCTTGTTATTATACTTCATATACTATAGTAACATCTAAAAAAAATATCTAAAAACACTGAGGCAGCAGAATTTGTGAAAATATCCTGTTTGTGTCATTTTTGGTCACGTCTGTACAGTAGCTCTTCTATAGGATCAGACTGCCAAGGCCAGAGCTGTAGTTTTGGAGGTGCTCTGACCCAGTTGTCTAGCCATTATAATTTGGCCCTTCTCACAGTATCTATATTTTCAATATCCTGTTACACTGGTGGCTGGATGTGGGAGGAATATACAACAGCAGGTAAACCTGTTTTTTATGAAGTTGATGTGTTGGAAGAGGAAAAAATGGATAAAGAAAGAAGTGACAGGGGCCAAATTGTGATGGCTGGAGGACTGGGTCAGAGCACCCAAAACTGCAGCTCTTATGGGATGTTCCCAGGCTACAGTGGTCAGGACCTACCAAATGTAATCCAAGGAAGGAAAACTGATGAACTGGTGACTGAGTGGCCAAGACGTACTGTTGCACATGGGGAGCGAAGGCTARTCCTTGTAGTTTGATGTAGTTTGGATAGAAGAGCTACTGTAGCTCAAATTGAGGAAAAGKTTARTGCTGTTTCYAATAGAAAGGTTTCAGAACACACAGGTCATTACTGTGTTGGGGAGAAATGGGGAGAAAACAGAAATGTGGTACAGTGGGCTTCAGAACCATGTTTGTCAAAATTATTACATTTTTTWAATTTCTTATCTTAACTGGAGCACATCAGCAATAAATTATTTAAATAGAAAATAGAGGGAGTATGTGTTTTGTTTGTTTGTTTGTTTTTTGGTGTGAGGTTTCTTTCACACTCCATCGATGCCTGATTACTGATACTTGGATCATCTGCACTTATAACTCACTTGTTGTGTATGGTCCGACATGAAAATATGTGCACTAGCTAAAAACAGTTTTACACCTATTGTGCAAAAGTCACATTTCAGACATTTAAACATTTAGAGAAAAACATGCTTAAAAAGAGCCAATCAGATTCCCCCCTGATGTGACCTCATATAAGAATATCCCCTCCCCCAGCTTGAACAGTCTAGAACCCAGTCTAGCTTTGTYGAGGTGTGGCTCTGCAGTAGAAAAGTTTCATAGACACTGCATAGAAAGAGTGCACTTGGGGGAGAAATGAAAAAAGTGAATTTGAGGTATGAAAATTAACTATCTGAGGGGTATTTCCGCTGGATCATTAACAAGCACTTTGGGGAGCTCTGTGACCTGTGTTATGATTCTGAAGATTACTTAAAAAAAAAAAAAAAAAAAACAGGACCCAAATTGCAGATAATCTGCAGACTTGTTTCTAAGAACAGTATGATTCTCAGACAGAACATCCAGTCAAAGCACTTCTAACTGTCTGGCTTCTTGCGGTAGTATACAGTTGTAGAAAAGCAATTCTTTCCAATCTCYTAACTGTTTCGGTGCCYTTGGAAATCTGAATCTTTCCAATTTCTCTTTCTTATGCTGTCCCAGGGAATTTTTCAGGCTTGCTTGTTAAGGCTCTACAGTACTGTAGGTTTACAACCTGGTTTCTGTAAATCTGTTGTTTACCATGTCTGCTCTTAAAAGTGCACACAACTCTGCGAATAAATCGAGCTGTCTCTTATCCTATTTCAGGCTGAATTCTCCGAGATCAACCTTGTTGCGCATGCCAATGGGACGTGCAGCGTGGACATGCAGGTTATTAGGAATGGAACTAAAGTCGTTCGGTAGGTTGGAGCAGATCGCTTGTTTAAGCAAGTACTGTACGTGTGATATCGAATTTTTATGAGTTTGCACATTAAACCTGTCCGTCTTCTGTGAGACCTACATCATGTCACATGTAAAATGATTAGACTCCTCTTTGTACTGCAAAACCTCTAATGCAAACTGTAGAGCCTATTTGGGTTCTCCAGCACGCCAGACAGACAAAGTACAAGAAACCCAAATCACAGCTTGTTCCACACACTCACACAACCATGAGCCAGAAGGCTTATCCGGTGATGTTTCTGGTAAGGTAAGATAATTATACAGGAAACATTAACAGACTGCTTTGCACAGCTGGCCATTCGGAATTCTCCCACAACCAGAACATGTTCAAGCAGGTGTGAAGCTCTCTTGTGGGTGTTTGTGTGTTTTTTCAGTATGTGTATGTGTGTGTGTGTGTGTGTGTGTGTGCTTGTGAATGGTCATCTTTGTATCCGTGAAAGGTAGCCTGCAGTCATTTCGATATGGAACGAAATAAAACCTCCTCCCTTGATGATTTGTCTCTATAATTAACATGATTTATGTTTATAATTAATTTCTGAGCATGCCATTCTTTTTTTTATTATTATTATTATTATTATTTTTTTTTTGTAGCTGCTAGAAAGAAGCACTGCATAAACCGACACATTCACAACAAACTCCACTGGTGTTCTTCTTTCTGCTTGTGTTTTTTTTTATAAAGCTTCATTGAAATTCTATGTGCACACAGTCTTTCAAATAGGCTCAGTGTTTATTCTTCTTTATCCACATGCACAAAAGGGAAGCCAACACTTGCTCGCTGACCTGAGGAGACCTAGCTCTGTGTCTTGCTTTTCCTCCTACTCTCTGACACTCAATATCTCTTTCTCTCTCGTTGCTTCTCTAAAGTCTGTTAAAGGCGCATATTTATTTCCCGGGTCTCATTTCCCTCCCACTTTTCAGATCATGGCAGTCTTTCTCCAATTTATTATGGTTCAGATATGGAGGGCTTTCCTCAAATAAACAATGCTTAAGATTAAATATTCTTTCAAATGAAAGCCGACATTCTAGAAGAGGTGAGCATAAGCATTACATTTCAGAGTTTCGTTTTTATTCTAGCTGGAAATTAAAATATGGGTCGATGATACGGGTGATTTGGATAAGGATATGTGTGTCAACAGTATTTTTTTCTTTAAAAAATACTGGACATATATGATACTAGAAAAACTTTTCTAGAAGGATAGTAGAAGAAGTTCAAAAATATGAGAAATATATAAAAATCTTAAGATTAATCAGATATTCCCAATATTGCTTTCTATTGAATCACAGTTCTTGCATACACTTTAAATACACACTATAAATGTATATGATCAAATCATTTGACAGTAGATAATTAAATCAGATCTTATCATTAAATCATTTCATCATTTCAGATATCTCATGTTAACAATCTATACTTTAACATAACTATAACATCTACTTTATGCAAGACAAAAGTCATTTTCCAACAATTGTATTACATACTATAGTATTATACACTGTATAACAATTCCAGTGGGTCAAAAGTGGCGGACTGTGCCAGAAAATGAAGTAATGGCTTCTCATAGGCTGACTGACATCATTTGAGTCAATTGGTGCATATCCGTGGATGTATGTACTGTATTTATACATTCATACTTACTGTAGTCCCTCTTTGTTTGACATCATAAGATAATCAAATGCAACCACCCAAGATCTCAATAAGTCTTGTTCATCCTTAAGAACAATTTCCAAATGTCTGAAGGTACCACGCTCATTTGTACCAACAATGCTATGCAAGTATAAACCATTGCACCATGAAGGCATCATAAGGAGATGCATGTTTTCATACGAAACGTATAAATCGAACCAAGAAAAACAGCAAATGACCTTGTGAAGACAAAGGAGGAAACAGGGACAGAAATATCTATATCCACAGTAAAAGGAGACTCATATCAACATAACCTGAAAGGCTGAGGAAGAAGGAAGAAGCCACTGCTCTAAAACTGAGAAGAAAAAGGCAGACTATGGTCTGCCGCTGCACATAGAGACAAAGATCTAAGTATGTAGACAAATGTCATCTGGTCTGATTAAACTGTTAATGACAAATGTTGTGTCTACAGGAAAAAGAAGAGCCAAAAAACCACAATCGAAATCATGAAGCATGGMAGTGGCAGCATCATGTTGTGGGGTGCTTTGTTCCAGGAGGAACAAATAGATGGCATCATGAGGAAAGACGATTATGTGGTTATATTAAAGAAACATCTGAAGACATGAGTCAGGACATTAAACCTAATTACAAATGGGTCTATATATATTGGCAAGCAAGGAGGCCTACAAACCTGATTCAGTTACACCAGTTCTGTCAGGATGAATGTGTTCAAATTCTAGCAACTGATTGCAAGAAGCTTGTGGAAGCCTACCCAAAAACTTTGACCCGAATTAAACAATTTAAAGCAGTGTTACGAAAAAAAAACATACCAAAGTGTATCTAAACTTTTGACCTACTGGGAATGTGATAAATGGAATAAAAGCCGAAAGACATCTTTCTCTCTACTTTTATTCTGACRTTTCACATTCTTAAATGAAAGTAGTGATACTACAGTATCTGACCTAAAACAGGGAATGTTTACAAGGATTAAATGTCAGGAATTGTGAAAAACAGAGTTATAAATATATTTGGCTAAGGTGCAAGTAAACTTCTGTATCGCACAGGACCTATTCACAGTTTCAGTCAGACGTTAACATACGCTCCTCATGCATATAAATGTCATAGAAGTATTGGGCTTTCAATGCTGGCTTTGAACTGATAAAGGGAAAAAAAATGCCAGTAATATTGTTTTTTTTTAATACATTAAAACAGACTCAAAGTTATACATACTGGGTCAAAAATATGCATGCACACTTGACACGCTACATACGTCCTGAAAGGTCTTGTAATTTTCCAAGCCAAAGGCCTCTTAACTTCCTGTTAGTAATCATGATTCATTACAGCTGGCATCCCTGTACCAATACGAGCAGAGTTTGTCTGACAGCACTCATTGGATTGGCTTGGCATAAACTGGAATCTGCAGTGGAACACCAGTGTCTCTGTCTCCAATCAAGTGAGATTTACACTACCATGGACTGAAAGGCTTCTGTCTGAGAAAAAGCCCCTGCTTCAAATTCAAAACCTTTAAGCTTGAATAAAGTGACCACATGGACAAAATACAGCCTTCTGGGGAAAAGTTACCTAACAGTCCTCTAACAGTTCTCTCTCTCTCTCTCTCTCTCCTTCTCTGTTGAGCTCTACATTTAACTCCTGAGCTGCCAGTGATCCTGACCTTTCTGTCTTCTGGCCCTGTCTGACACATCCTGCCCTGCTTCTGATTGAAGTTCTTGTTTCTCTTGCTCGCTGATGAGGATGGCCCCCTGTGGTCTGCTTAGGATGTGTGTGGTGACTGGGGACGGTTCCACTTGACCATGAAGATGGCCTTGGACTCAGCTGATGCGGGCAGTTTTTCTCTGATGGCTTGTGATTACAGTCGATCAATGGTTTATGACTGCAATTCCCTCAGTTTTGTCCCTGAACCTCCAACACTAAAAGTAAACTTCATATTGACTTAATCTCCTTTCCTGTTATACTGAACTCAGCTTCATAGAACACATATGACCACAAATCAATCTCTGATCAATTTCACCTAAATGAGGATGGGTTCCCAGTTGAGTCTGGTTCCTCTCAAGGTTTTCTTCCTRTTGCCATCTCAGGGAGTTTGTTCCTTGCCATCGTTGCCCTCGGTTTGCTCATCAGGGACAATCTKGTCTTTATAAATGTTTCAAACTCTTTTTGATTCTGTAAGGCTGCTTTGCGAAAACCATTGTGAAAAGTGATATATCAATAAAATTGGATATATATAAATAAAAACTGAATAGAATTGAGTTGAATTGCATTGAATTGTCGAGATTTGTAGGAGTAAAGGTGAAACATTCAACCCCAAGAACACTGTACAGTACCAACTGTTAAGCTTGATGGTCCCAGTGGATCTCTATATTGCACATAATGAATGAAATACTCAATAAGGAGAACTATAGTAACTCAGAATTCTTCAGCATAACCTCAAATCATCTGCTAGACAGTTAATACTCGGAGAACATGAACAGTAGTGTCAAAAGGACAGTGACCCCATGCACATATCAAACTGGTTGCTGAACAGATAAAGCAGGCTAATTTTAATCTGGGACATTCAACCAAATATTAGGCTAACTGTGTACTGTATATCTGTGTCCTTGTATGTATGATTTGACCCTATAACGTAGCATTTTTGGCATTTTCATCTATTTAAAATAGTACTGGATTTTGCACAATCATTCTGCTTCAGAAAAAGGCCAGTTGAAAAAAAAATTGCCCAATCCTACCAAGACGTTCACATTCATACTGTATAATAAGGGTTACAAGTGTACATGTGCTCAATTATTCATGCAGTATTTGCAGTAATATTAATACAAAAGCCTTATATAAAAACCTGAGTTTTTAATAGATAAAGTGCTAATGAAACCAATGTTCCTCCTGCAGATCCTTCAAGCCAGACTTCGTACTGGTCAGACAGCATGCTTTCAGCATGGCCCAGAATGAGGACTTTCGTAACCTGATCATCGGCCTGCAATATGCCGGGATTCCCAGTGTAAATTCACTCGAGTCTATTTACAACCTCTGTGATAAGCCATGGGCGGTGAGTCGTTTTTTTTTTTTTTACATGTACGAGTTCTCATTTTGGAAGTAAAATGCTTTCAAACTTTCCTTCTGCTTCTTATGCTCACTTTAAATTAGTATAATTTTCAACCCGCCATATGAAGTGTCCATGTGTATCATTTGTTGACAGTACATCAGTAGTGAGTTTTTTTTTTATTTACAGCCTGTTTTGATTAAATAATGATAAAACAATTTAAAGTGTGTACACAGATTAAATCGTAAGGTTTTAGACTGTCTACTTTTTAACTGGTGCATTTGCTAAAGTGGCTTTTTACCCAGCATGATCTTTTTAGAAAGCCTTTAGAGGATTACCAATTCAACAAAACATGTTTTTGTCGTGTTTTTGAAAGATATTTATGATTTCTTAAAGTTGAGGGGTTAGAGTATTTTAACAACAGAAAAATAAATTTTGCTATACTCAATTTTCTGCTAAAATCCCATTTTCCATATTTTTTGCCTGTTTGTCAGACATCRGTCACATGGAGATGTTATAGGGTGGGATATTATTGCGCGTAACCGCTTTTCACACATTTATGAGTTTTAAAAAGTTATTAGAAATTTAAAATATGTTTGTCTATTTGAGACAGTTACATAAATTTAAGCAGGCCACGATACAATTCTACGGTGGCCGTGAAGTGCAAAACAACTTAACAAAACCGAAAACAAAATAACATTCAAAGACAAAATAACAAACTCAAAACCAAATTAACAAATCCGAAAACAAAATAACAAATCCGAAAACAAAATAACAAAACCCGAAACTAATTGTTAATTTGGTTTTGAATTTGTTACTTTGTTTTCGGATTTGTTATTTTGTTTTGGGTTTTGTTAATTTGTATTGCACTTCTCGGCCAGTCAGATATGAACCGGAACAGGTAGGTATATTTTGCGAATTAAATTCTTACCGCTGATTGGACGAGACACCTGTCACTCAAGATAAACAGGAAGTACGAAATGGTGTCTCTAACTTTGTTTCTTGTGTGTTCTGCTTCTTTGAAAAAAAAATTTCGGTGTGCAAAACTAAGAAAATAATTACATTTTTCATTAGAAAGCAAGGAAATGGAATTTATTCAACGTTAATTTGAGGACGGACATTCGTA
>QMIH01000696.1:215007-226588 GCA_003987875.1 Clarias batrachus | reverse complement strand
TTCTTTTTTTTTTTTACTTGAATCAATAAGGTTGGAAATGTACATAATTCTATTTAACCTAAACATATCAGTTTTTACAATCTTTTTCACTTGAGTCATTGTMCTGAAATTTTAATATGTTGGTACATGAGTCACTCTTTTCAGTGTAAACCTGTTGTAGATTGACACTTCTGACTACTGGTGACAGGGTAGCACGGCGAATACCGACATTGTTTACTGCATTGCCGTTTACTGCTCTTCAATAGTATTCCTAATGTAGGAACATTTGATTTTATTTTTCATCTTTGCTTTACACGATTTCTTTGCATTTACCTAATGACACTGCCTAATGATGTGGATTTTATTGCAAGTGTTAATCCTTCTAAATTACTTTTTATTACTAAAAGCATTCAGTCTCTCCGCAGGAGAGTGCAAGTTTAAATGCTGACAATGCCGCAGTATCTTTGACCATTAGTCTAGAGGCCAAGCCAATTGGCCGAGCTCTTTAAGTGGGAAATGTGGCATTTCTTTCTTTCCCCTACCAGTCAGAGCAACATCACCAATTGTACAGTACGTGTCTGTGGGCGGATAGAAGCCTCCTCAGAGTGCATCACGCTTCCCTGTGAGAAAGCTGTTCTAAAAGATATAAAGGTTGTCTCACGTGTCTTGGAGGAAGCGCATGTTTGTCTTCACCCTCCCCAGTTGGTGGATGACGTGACAAGGGGAGCTTTGCTAGGGAGTAAGAATTGGCAGCTGACCCAATTGAGGAAATGTGGAATTTCTGCTAAAAAATAAATAGAAATCAACTTAGATCCCATGATAAACTATGATAAGGAAAAAATTCAAATTAAAGACTAGATGAACAAAAAGTCACGATCAATATTATGTTGTCTTAGATAGTTATTAGCAGCTAGGTCAGAGAGCATGAACATGTGTGAGATAGCAAACAGAGTCTAGTCCCCGTGTCTAACCAGTTTCAGAGAAACGTTTCGTGTTTGTTAAGCCACGCAGTGACCTATGAATCTTTCAAAGCATAAAAAACGCATCTAACGTAAGGAATGCCAATGAGAAACAGGAGCAGATAATGACAGATGATCAGGCCGGTGATTAGTATACTGTAATGCTGAATGCTAAGTGGTTGAAACGGATAAGAAGGGAAATGAGGGTGGCTCAAGACTTGTGCACAGTAATGTACAGTATATGTCACTGCTCTTAGCTAGAAGGAACAGTCTGCCGTTTCAGATGGTCCTGAATAACAAACAGCCTTGATGTAGTATCATTTATTGTGGCAAGGAAAAGGAAGAAACCTTGAGAGACTCAAAAGTGAAACAATGGTTATTTTGGTGATGGTTATAAATAAATGCGCTCTATAACTATCTGCTATAGTATACAGTATGGTCAGAATTGCAATAGTATAATGAGAAATTACTTCAAGTTAACATATTGAGTTGAGGTTACCAACTGATGAAAACTGGGGTACAAGCCTCTCAAATCTCAGTGTTAAAGCCGTTAAAGCTATATCATAGCACAACTGTGTGTATTAAATCCATTCCAAAGCCTTGTCCATGGTTTTCAAGCGGAACTTTAAACGGAACATATGCGTCTATTGTCAGCAGCAGTGAGCCGCCTCCCCGTGTTACTGCAGATTTACTCAATGATAATTTCTTCATATTTTGTATTTAATATCTGACTGACAGGTATTGGTCTCTGGTCCTTTATCCCACAGGTATAAGATGTGGGTTGACATTTGTTCAGAAATATTTGGAGGCCTGGATGTCTGTGCTGTAAAAGCCATTCATGGAAAGGATGGAAAAGATTACATTACTGAGGTAAGACGGTGTTACAGTACAAGCAGTATGGGTCAATATGATTGCAGATTATATGCAAAAAAAAAATGCTTTTCATGCTTTTAAATCATAGATCCTGGCCTAGGGCTAGGATGTGGAATTGATATTGCCATATTAAATGTATATGCATGAGGTGGGCAACGCAAATTATAACTTAACAAAGCCCCAAAGCCAGTAAAGAAAGTCACACAATGTTCATATGTGAAATTTTGCATGTGGATCTTTATAAGGCACACATTTCTATGAAACCGGGAAAAGGTTTGGGAGTAAAGAAGAAGTTCAGTGATAATGGTGATACTGTGTTAATAAATTATAGTTATTACTACATAAGCATCCCTTTCAAAATAAGTAATGGTCCCAAGGGACAAAACGCATACAAAGAGTGGAAGCATAAACGGAGATTTGCTCCACTGGAAGTCCTCCGGGACAGTGAGCGATGTTAAGTGATGAGCTTGAATTAACCTTGTGGCTACAAAGACCAGGAAATCCAAACAAGCGACTCATCATTCAGTGTTTCCAAGAGGGAAATGAGGAAAATGAACTGTCTGATTTGAAGTTATTAAAGCTATTATGTTGTGTTTTATTACAGAAACAGACATAAAGTCATAAAGTCACATAGTAAATATTAGCAGGAATTGATTTACTGTAACAATCATCATTTGACCGTGAGCTTTGACTTATTGTGTTTTGTTTTTTTGTTTTTGTTTTTTTTTTGCAGTATTTTACTTTTTGCATGTGCTTTGACCCTTTTTATGTGCTTTCGTATGTGCAGCACGTTACTGTAAATGCTGTGTTTTCACATTTGTATGCTCTCTGTCCCTAGAGAACATAAATTTAATGAAAATGCCATTTGATTACTTTACAGCACAAGACAATATCAAACATAAATGTAGAAATTTTATTTGCTCACGTACTAGTGACCACTTGTGCAATATGACTCCTACTGTGCAGTCAATTACGGAAACACATTTTCATGATAGTTTCATAGGGAAAAACTCATAAAAGCTGTACAAAGATCTTTCAAGACACCATTTTTTTTATTTTGTTTCATTTTAAAATGCTGTAGGGAGTATCTGCTGTGATTTAATTAGAGACATTCCATCAAACCTGAAGAGGCCCTGAAAAGGAGGCCCAGTGCTTATGTAACCTCCTCTTCATGTGACCATGTGTGTTTATGGTCGTCTGCCCTCGGCAGCTGTAAGCTGTAAAAAGAGGGACTCTATGAACCGTTCTCAGTCACAGTAAGAGTTAAATAGAGGTTATGTACTTATGATGATATTGTTTTTTTATGTTATGTTCTATTGCTTTATATATATATATATATACAACACCTTTTATATTTATATATATATATGTTCTATACAGTATAGAAAGAGAGATCCTAGATGCTGAGGAATTATCTTAATATGGCCTTTAAAATTATTTTWAAAGTCTTTTTTGTTAAATCTAAATTCGGGTTTTGAGGTGGTCATTTCTGTAAATCACATTTAAAGATAAGAGGACCGAAATGTACCAAAGAATGAAGGTTGATGATATCATGATAGCTACACCATGTCACAAGGCAATTACTGTCATTAACTATTTCCAGGGATATGACAGCGACTTGTTTCTGCCTCTGACATGCATAATCCACAGATTTCCACCCACCATCTTTGCGACAAGGTGCAAAGAGCTGTTCACAGCAAGAATTGTAGTCTTCTAACAGAACATAATGATTTTTGCACGGTACTCCATTACTGCATAACTCAGCTCGCATCGAGTAGAATCCATGTCCTTGTGAATCACACACTCTGACAGATAGATGTACCTAATAAACTGGCAAAGTCGATATGGATACAGTTGGGGGGCTGTACAGGGGAACATAAAATCTTTGCTAGCAATCTCATTTAAGTGATGTGCAGTACAGTATATGCCCAAATTTGCCAAAGACCTAACTTAGAGTATAAATAGAGACGGGTATAGAAATCTCAAATTGGTTACAAGAAAATGTGTTACTTCACAGGAGCTTGTAAACATTAATTCAATTTTTGTATTTCTTAAAATCTGATCCACGCCCATCAGTGTGCGTGATCTCTGTGTGGTTGGTGGATTGAACTGTCTAGAGCAGGGTTCTCAAACTCATTTCCTGGAGGGCCGCAGCCCCACACAGTTTTGTTCCAACCATTATTAAAAACACCTGATCCAACTAAACAAGTCATTAAGGCTTATTTGAAAACTACATGGTATGTATGTTGGAGCAGGGTTGGAACAAAACTCTGTAGGGCTGCGGCCCTCCAGGAACTGAGTTTGAGACCCCTGGTCTAGAGTATACCCAGCCTAGTGCCCTGAGTCCCCTGGGATAGGCTCCAGGCCGCCCGCGACCCTGTATAGGATAAGCGGTATAGAGAGTGAGTGATGGAGTGAATGAGAAAGAAAGAGATCCATTTAGATCAGAAAAGCCCTTGTATCTAAATCGAATACAGTAACTGGCATGAATTACTGTAATTAACTTTGCATATTACATTGTCAATTCAAAAAACTTCGTTTTATTAATATTAATAAAAATTAAAATAAATGAAGCAAGTAAAAAGAAATACCTAAAAAAGACTATGAGACTAGCTAATAGTGAATCCATTCTTCAAGCTGAGAGATGATGCATAATAATCAGGAAGCAAATACAGGGTGTAGCTGGAGCAGGAAAAAAGTCTAAAAGAAACAGGAAACACATGAATCATTCTATAATTTGGGGTCATTTTACAAAAGTCCAAAAGTCCAAAAACAATGTTCTTCCTCAACAGATGAAATAGTTGTTCAAGTCGATATAGTTGAATAGTTACTCTAGCTTCAAAGCTTAAACATTGACAATTTTTTCATGACTGATTATCTACGGTACATTACTGGGTAACATAGTAGTAGATTTTTTACTTATTTGGATCCATAATGTCAGTGGTAGGATTGGCTGGCCACTTTTCACTTGAACTTTTTGACCGTAGATATTTCAGACAAAATATTTAAAAATGAAAAAGGATTAAAAGAATACTTATCACAGAATGTTGAAACATATGAGAAGAATGACATCATGTGATGCTGGTCACTTTGGTACAAACCATTTTTCAGATACAAGACAGAGTTCTGTTAGTACCTTAGTTAACAGGACTTTTACGAAACTGATATTTAACTGATAATTAATTAAATAAGAAAAAAAAATTGAAAATAATTGTTGTTGTAATTTTTTAAGTAATTATTTTGAATCCAAGAAAGTCTCAACTGCAAAAGTGTCGGACGCAAAATTGTCTATTTGATGACATGATGACAATTTTCAAGGAAAAACTTAATTTATCCTCAGTGGACATGGAATGTACCCCAAATTATAGAATAAATTATGTAAACTTTGGTGAATTTTGATAAAACAAGTATCACAATTATTATTATTATTTTTTTTTTTTAAATGTATTTATTTATTTATTTATTTTTTGTTTATTTTTTTATTTTATTTATCTAAGAATATCTATTTCATTTTGCAAAGCATGCTAAAATGAAAGTGCACATCTAATATCAGACAACCCTTTTCTCAGTTGAACTTTGTAGCAAGAAATTAATAAACAACTGGCCTTGGTATTATTCATCACCAGGTGATGGGCTCATCCATGCCACTCATCGGAGACCACCAGGCAGAAGACAGACAGCTGATAGCTGATGCTGTCCTGGCCAAAATGAACCAATCAGCAACTCGGGCACCAACAAGAGTTCAGCAGCGGCCTCCAGCTGCTGTCCAGCCACCACAGGTAGCAAATCTAATTTATCCACTTCTAATCTGTTAATAAATCTTAACAGCCAAACTGATTCCTTTATGAGGAATTATTGCTTAAAARGTGTTTTGTTTTAGCAGGCTACTGTCATTGCATAAAGACATATTCTGTTTCATTGTGAAAATGCAAGAATTAGATTCCCATAGAGTCATCATAAGCATGATAAGATACTATGTAAATAGCGTTACCATTTTTAAAGCAGATTGTTAGAAAGCAGAAGAATATCCCAGTGTTCTGTACAACAGGTGCCACCTGCTGTTGAGACAGAAGGACATCTGTATACACCCACCAGATATTTTAGGTTGTGTATAACGTGTGTGTCTCCGCAGGGCTCTGCCGTAAAGGAAGGTCCGGCTGACCACAGCAAGCCTCTGTCCCAGCGTGTCCCTCCTCAAGGTTGTTTACAGTAAATTCTTGAATGTAATGGAGTTGCTATAGAATCAAAATCAAAGTCCAGGCAAACAGATTTCATCCACAGCTTGTGCACACACATGTTACTGAGTGGTAATATTAAATTCTCAAATTCACAAATATTAAATTTAAGGATATTGTGGCATCTCCATATAATATATGAAAATGCTATATGTGATGATATATAAAATACTGCAAAAACTAAGCATTACTTGAATACAGTATGTGCCTTAGATTTACACTATTCATTAATTAAAAACTTAAATATTCTAAAATAACAGTTACAGACTCCAGTGTATTGTAGGCTTTCTTGGTTGACTTGGCAAACGGTATCCAGCAAATTAATAAACTAACATACTGTAACTTTTCATAAGCTATATCAAAAACACCTGAAAAAAAGGGCTTACCTGCCTTGTCCCAGGTTTGGTCTCTTAGCAGACTTGACAGACTCACGTTTCTTATGATCAGTGATGATGACAAGGGGACACTTTGCGTCCTCTAGCCAGTGTCATCTTTCTCTAAAAGCTGCCTTAATAGCTAGGAGTTCCCAGTTCCCCATGCCATAGTTCCCCTCTGCATGCATGAGGCAAAGGGATTTTTTTTCCAAAGCAGATGAAATTAGTGAATGTTTGCATAAGTGATAAGCAGATAGTTGCTGTAAAATCTAATTATTTCTACCTTTCTTTTCTTTTTTTTTACTWATTAAGTTGAAAGTGCATTCTGCGTTTTGGAATCAATTATTAAAACAAAGAAATGCTTAACCGTTTGAAAGGCGGGATTGGTATTTCAGACGTAGAAATACCATGATGAGGTTTTTAATGCTGTAAGAGTTTATTATTTTAATTTATAGCAATTAAAAAGCAGAGCAGCTTCAAATCTGGGCTAGCAGACTTATATTTAAATGGCACCAAAACCAATTGATTAAAAAAAAAAAAAATACAAACATAACAAGCCAGGTCGGTAATGTATGCTAATACTTAAAGTGATGACAGAAAGTTTTCACACCCGTTCAGGTTTTCCACATTTTGTTATGTTTCACACTCGTCTTAAAACCGATTCAAATCCTTTTTTTTTTCTCATCGTTCTACACACAATACTCATTGGACCTAATTAGGAAAGGCACACACCTGCCTCCATATCCTGTACTGAATAAGGTATCAGAGTACATGATGTATGTCAGAGTGGAAACAAATTGACAGTATTTGAAGATCTGCGAGAAGGATACCAGAACATTTCTGTAACATTGAAAATGCTCAAGATCACAGTAGCCTCCATCATTCTCAAATGAAAGAGACAGATGTGTCAATCCAGCCAAACTGAGTAATTGGGCACAAAGGGACTTGGTCAGGCAGGTACCCAAGGGTTACTATAAAAGATATACTAAGGTCCCTTGTGGAGATTGGAGAGACTTATAGAAGACTAGWCATGACTGCARCACTACAMCAGYYCCCCATATGGTATAGAGGCCAACTGAAGGCATTCTTAGTGAGGAACAAAGACACATGACATAAAGCACCTGAAGGACTCTAATAGACTATGAGAAGTAAAATTCGCTGATCTGRTRACACAAAGATTGAATCAGGAAATCAGGCACTGTGTGTGTGTGCAACACCTTATTAGAACCATCCCTGGTGATAGCATCATCATGCTRTGGGGATGTTTTTCTACAACTGGGAATGGGAAACTAGTCAGTATAGTGTGAAAAAGAATTCAGATCAAATAAAGAGCCGTCCTGCGTGATGACCATCTCCAGAGTGCTCAAGATCTCTCACGGKTCCCATTTCAACAACGACCCAAAGCATACTGCAAAGAAAAGRCAGGGGTGGATTCAGAACAACACMGTGAACGAGTCAAGCCTTAAACCCAATAGAGCATCTCTGGRGAGAACCTGAAAATGAYGGTGCAACAATGCTGCCTGATCAACCTGATTGAGTTTGAACAATTCTGGAAAGTGGAATAGAAGAAACCTCTAAATAAAAGGTGTGGCAAGCTCGTAGCATCATTCACAAGCAAAGCTGAGGCTGTCATTGCAGCCAGACGTGCTTCAACCAAGAACTAAGCGATGGGAGTCAATACTTAGAGTACGTAAATGGGATTTATTTATATATTTATTTATTTATTTATTTATTTATTTATTTCCAATTAACAAAGCACTCCGACAAAACACTATGTGTAGAATGAAGATGAATGTGAAACATTACAAAAAGTAGAAAACTTGCAACTTTCTGTTGGCACTCTATTACTGTGACTGTTGMCCATCTTTAAAAGTGCTACTGTGAATTATTCTCACCTAGTGTAAACATCGATGTTCTTGTGATGCAGTAGATTCAGAATGAAATAGATATTTTTAACTATAATCTATATTATTTGACTGTATGGTGATGTTTAGTAGATTAACGCAGTTGCATGAGTGTCCTAATGACAATCATTAGGTTGTACATGTAACACAGTAGAACTTATTTTGCATTTCTTTATTTATATGTTGGATGTCTACAAGTGATGCATGTTTAACAAAGTGAAAATAATTATCACTAAGGTATTTTATGTGCAGTAGGAAAATACATTTAAAGATATTTGTGAATGTTCTGGTAAATGCAGCATGTTTTCAGTTAGTTGCAGGATCATCACTGGGTCATATGCTTTAAGCATAATGTAGTCATTTTCACTTCAATTGGGTTTTAGTGGGTTTTCAGTCATGTGTTTATCTTTAAATCCAGTACTTGAGTCACATACAGCTTTGACAGTACACTGCACAGTTTTGTTTGCACTATTATAAAGCCTAACCCCAACCCCCGACCCCCAGTCCAAAGTAATAAAGTTCCCCTACTACAAACTTTGTGTTACTGTATTGTATTTTATTTTATGTTCAGTTTATTACTCTCAGTTGTTATACAGTTTTTGCTCTCCAGCAGAAACACATAATACTGGGATGTACTATTAGGTATGCAATGATGAATGTAGAATACATCCCCGGCTGTGTGTGATGCTGTTGAGTAAATATTATACAGTGGAACCTTCGATTACGAGCATAATTTATTCCAGCTGTATATCAAATCAAAGCAAATTTCCACAAAGTTCCACAACCCAATAAATAAATAAATAAATAAAATCTCTCAGCCTGCACTGTGTGTGTGTGTGCGTGTGCATTCGCATCGTTAGACACAGTGCCCCTCCCCTCCTCCTCTCGTTACACACACACAAAAGAATCAAGACAGAGCAAGAGGATGAGGGGAGTTACACAGAGAGAGAGAGAGAGAGAGAGAAAATGGATCTCTCTAATGAGTCTAATTCAAGTCAAAATTTATTTTAAAAAAGTTTGCTCGTCTTGTGGAACGCTCACAAACTGCGTTACTCACAATCCAAGGTTCCACTGTATGTTAAAAACTTTACAATTCGTATTTTTAAAAAGGACCTTTATTTTCTCATATGGTTATTGTTATAAATATTATTAACATATTTAACCCTTGTGTTCTGTTCTGATTATAGTACTTTTCCAGAATTGATGTTCATTTTTGGCTGTGAAAAACAAAGTTTATGGCTGTAAACCAAATACAGTAGTGATGTGCCTTTTTCTCTGTCAATTAGCTACATGTGTTTTAAATATATGTGGTGTTTAACATAACTATATTGTTTTAAAAATAAGCTAAAGATTTCATTTTGGTTAGAGGAGCAGCCATTGTTAAGTAGTGAATGGAATATGAGGGTTAATTAARTGCCTTAAWGGCCATCTATGGCAAAGTAACATCTAAGAGATGTTTAGAAACATCCATTATATTTATGCAGTTTTATTTATTTATTTATTTATTCATTCATTCATTCATTCATCCATTCATTTATTTATTTTTTATCAAATGTAATCTGGAGATTTCTTTGATCACTTTTGATCTTTTCGTCTTGTTGGTTAAATAAAGCATGCAATTTCCTTTCGAATTGTTTTCTTTTGTAAATATGATTCATTTATTAGARGTTTGTAMCCATCTGTTCCTTTACTTTGGTCTGAATCAGGGGTGCTTCCTCTCTGATATGGTCAATTTTCATGAGCCCTTGGTGCTGGATTTAAACTACTTGTCATCTGTGAAATGTAATCTAATGTAATTAGTGAGTGTGTTTTGTACTAAATTCTAGGAGCCCCAGCGAAACCCAAAGAGTCCCAACCTAAGACTCAAGAACCTCCACCTGCGTCCGCATCTAGTGCTCCAGCCCCAGAGCCTATCTCAAAACCAACTCCTTCCCCAACTCCACCACCTACAACCCAGCAACCCAAAGCCCATACTCAAGCTTCACCCACTCCAGCACCTGGAAAACCAACAGATTTACCCCCAAAGCCCCATGTTCCAAAACCACTTCCTCCAAAGCCTGTGCCTCCAGTGCGCAGAAACTCCAAGCCACAGCTCCAGCCCAAGCCCCAGACCCCACCTACAGCAAAGGCCCAGGCTAAAGTCCAGCCTGAACCAGCTGATCATGGTCAAATCCAGACCGATTCAGCTCCTGCACAGGCTCAATCCTCACCCAAAGCACCTACTAAAAACCAGTCTCCCACTAAACCACAGGTCCAGACCAAGCCTGTGCCCAAAGAGCAAGCCCAGGTCGAGGCTCCAGTTCAGAACGTAGCCCCGACTGAATCGACACCCGTGGCACCTGCACCCTCTGCTGTGGAGGAACAGCCGGCGCCACAACAGAAGTCATCGCATCCTTTCTTAAAGTAAAGTTTTTATTCCATGCACTGATAGAAGCTCTTTCAGGCAATATTAAGCTTAGTCATCACGGCAGGTTTAGCTTTACAAGCAGGACTGAATTCTGAGCTATCATCCAAAAGTTTATATTTCTGTGGGGATATTTGGCTAATGTTATTGACTATGCAGGTGCTTCAATCAATTTACAGGGTCCCCAGCCACAATGAGGGAAATGACTTGCATTTAGTTACTTCCAAGGTCCAGCAGCTTCTAAAATAAAATAGTAATCTTCAAATCAAGCCCTAACAGTTGCTTAAAACTAAACGTAGACTATATAATGTGTGTAATTAGTGCGATTACACATGATGATTCTGTTAGACAACTTTCCTGTTGTTTGTGTCTGTTTTTCAGTAAATCCCAGTCTCTGACCAATGCCTTCAATGCCTTCGGTGAGACCTTCCGCTCCAGCAACGAAGACGAAGCCAAGGCCGAGACCATTCGAAACCTGCGGAAGTCCTTTGCCAGCTTGTTCTCTGACTAGTGACAAGTTTATGGTTAAGAAATTTATTGGCTGTGGACTTGACTGACAAGAAGTGTGTCCTGGTCCGAGGTTAAGTCTGTGTAGCTGTAATACATTGTACCCTCCTCCCAACTCCGCTGTAAATGTTCGAATGTYAATAAGCAATTGGAGTGTGATGTACAGTGATTGTTCTGGCGAGATGCTTCTCTGAGATTTGCACTGGAACGAAACGTTTGCCATGTGTATAAGGAGGAGGCCGGCAATGTTCAGATGCATGGTTTTCGAGTAAGTGGATGTCTAAGGCAATCAAGAGAGAAGAGCCTGATGTGTGCTGACTTCGTCTGTTATAATACCCCTTGATGT
>QMIH01000696.1:176328-188652 GCA_003987875.1 Clarias batrachus | reverse complement strand
AAAAAGAAATCTGACAAGCCATCTCGTGAAGCTACTATCGGTCATTATGACCGTCATGATCATAGGACGAGAGTTCAAGACCTTAGTGGTGACACTGAAAATGTCACAGTGCAGCGAAAGCAATTTATTACGTCAGATCTACTCTATAAAATGATCCTAAGGAAGAAGTGATCCGTCCAGCTTTCCGTAAAGAGAAGTGGAAAGCAGAAAAGCAGCGAGTGAAGCAACAGGAAGTCATCTGGCTAGCCGAAACACCTTACAGCACAACCACATGATGGTTAGCTGTCTGCACTTTTGCTGAGGCCATGAAGTGTAAAAAATCAAGTTCCTGTTCAATTTGGTAGAACCACAGAAATAGCCACTTGTTTGCCCAGTTGGCAAAGTTGTCTTCAGTGATTGCAAGATTGTCACAGAGAAACTCAGTTCAGTGTGTCTTGGGGGATCAGCGCATGMGTTTAGGGGTGAGTGAGACTTTTAGATCCTTATCTTAGACTTAGATTTTAGCTTTGCTTTATGCTGTTTTTCATTCTGAGTCGATGCTATCGCATAGGAGGAATCATTAGAATGAACCTTTTAATACTACTCAATAATTTTAAGATTTATATGTTATATATTGATATATAATAGTGAAGTGACATGCCACGGTATTTGTGTTTTTGACYGCACTCAATAATGTGACTCTGTTTACCTACTGTTTCTCCATGTCTAACATGGCTTTTTCATTGAAATAGTTTAAATTTTTTTTTATTTTATTTTTTTTTTTGTCGCAGATCCCAGATAACTCTTTAAGGTATACAGTAGATAATTAAGGTATTTAATTATCTACTGTATACCTTAAAGTGTTATCTGGGATCTGCGACAAAAAAACAAAACAAAAAATTTAAATAGCTATATAAGTATAAAAGTTTGACTGTTGAATTGCTTTGAAAGAATTTTCGACTGAGTGTGTTCTTGTTCGCTTTGGTGTGCGTCAGTTCATTTTTCTTCYAGAAATTTTTCATTCTTCAACAGTATTCTTCAAAAATGGCTGTAGACTGTAATGCGTGTGCATTTCGATGGCTTTGTATGATCTCTGCGCCGCACCCAGGCTTTTCCTTTTCATTTCAGTCTTCCAATTAACTCAATGTTGAAAAATAAAGACAGTAAACAGATGTCCCGTTAAAGAGCTAAGTCTTTATATTCATCAACTCATGCACACTTTATTTTGTAACGAGACTCTATAATGAGAATTTGTACTTTTTATTAAAGGCGGATAGCCTTTGGCTGTAATGTTCGTCTTAAGCCGATATTAGACAATGTTATTGTYAAGAAATAATAAAATTTTAGAATGAAAACTATGAAAAAAATAAAAGATAATAATAAAAATCTATCAGATTAGGCAGATTTGTTTGATTATCATCTGCTTTTATTATTAAAGATACAATTGTTATTATTATTATTAATAATAATAACTATATTTAATAATAATATGTAAAAACGAAGAAAAAACATCAGTATTTATTTATTGATTATGACAATATTTTAACAATAAATGAAATATGATTACTGTGATCTATTACCATGATTTTTTTTTTTTTTTTTTTCATTCTTTTATTGGGCCGTTTGGGGGGACGGGGGAGCATCAATTACTACAATAAATCATTCTGTACTGTTGTATATTAAATAAACATCATCCCTCTTTTTCCACCAAAAATCAAAGACGTGTTTGATCCTGTGATCAAAGTGCCATTTAATCATACCTAATTTATTTMTCAGTACCTTTAAATCCATAAATGCACAAATACCATCATTACTTAACCCTCATCATCAGCTCATAGGTCTCCGCCATCCTCCTCGTCTTTTGAACCCGAGAGACATTTAACTTATCTTACTTGCTGTACATGTAACTGATATACTAAGAAAAAGTTTACAGAAAAGGAAAGTGCCTGTTTCCTTATTTGTTTTTACGTCAAACTCATCAGAAAGTAGCATATAGGAGTGTGAAGCTCCATCCTACTGCCTGATGCATTTCAAAACATGGAAGTAAGATGTTTCTATCCAGCAGTTCAGCATATCATGGTTTTGATTTTAAACGAAAAATTAAAAACGGGTTTAATTGGTAGGAATTGTCACGCTTATTAAACGAACTGAATTGTACSTATTTTACCCTAAGACAGGGAGTAAGACTGAGAAACGCAAAACAGAATAGGGAGTTAAATTAAGAAATCTGCTTCAGGAGTTCCCCAGTGGGGCGAGACATCTTTGACTAAGCCAGACCAGAAAAGAAATCAGAGTTCACGTGTGCCATGCTAGACAAATCCATGCCGAACAGAATGTGGTTTTAAGTCTGTGTATTATAATTACTGCATCAAAGTTACAAATGTGTGCCTAGTAAGTTCAGTAGTAGCCGTGTGGGTGGCGTGACAGCTTTATTGTCTGGGTTCGGTCTCAAAGCGAGAGGGCATGGCAGAGACAAGAGCGCAGGGGAAGAGTTYTCTGCCACTCACGCTGGCACTGATGTCAGGAAGTCGCATTTCTCTTTCTGCAGCTCGCTATGACAAAGCCCCGAGGTCATGGCCTTTTCTGATGAAAGTGTTGCTCCGACAGCGGTCCTCTATAATCGTAAGTCGCGTTCTGTGTTTTTCTGAGAAACCTCTCGTTTTTTTCTCTCTCTCTCTTTTTTTTTTTCAAGGGCAGAGTGTGTTCGATAAGAGTCAGCGTGGAAAAAAAACAAAAAAAACACTTTGACTCGTACTCACGCGCACAATATGGGCACACAAAGGTGGCTACAAAGGTTTGAACCTCCATCTTATCCAGTCCCACCTACGACCTACCAACAAGCGGTACGCAAACAAAGAAAGCCCGAGGAATAAATAAGCAAAATAAAAAAWTTAAAAAAAAGGAAGCAATACCGAGCAAAATTCTATGTCTGCCGAAGAACCTAGACATAGACGTAGACAAACAAACAAAAGCCTATATGAATAAATGACCTCAATGAGCTCAATGTGAGAGCTCTCTCMGACAGACAGGATTACCACAGGCGTATAACACCTATTCAGGTAATAATTACCCTCGAGCAAACACAAATAGAATCTCTTATCGGTGTGATCTTATAATGTTCCCTGGGTCAGATCATGTGATGACAGCGCACATGCTACAGTCCAAGTGCATCACTTTATCTCTATCTAGGCACATGCAATCCAGAGAAAGTCCTCAGATTGCGATCTCAAACTGTTCGGCGAGATACAGTAGGATTGCGCAACMTTTGAAAATGAGCAGCGTACAGTCCTCTGTGAGAATATTGGACGTGTTTTGCCGGGGTATCATTCGAGAAATTCCACCAGGAAAGACCGGTGTGCTTATCATTCAACTGATGAATGTGTAGATGTTGCTGAATGTCGTCAGGCAGGTTCTTCTTCTTCTTCTTCTTCTTCTTCATGTGCACTCTCGATTGCTTCTTTCCACGAGACACGGAGACATCTGTAATAAGTAGCATGATTCCCAGCCAGCTACATGCTTTTACATGATCTCTCATGTATGACGGTTTGGTAAGTGCATTTCTTTTTTCTTTTTTTTTCACTGATTTGGGTTAGTGGAGTCTCAAATCCATTCCAGATTGGGTTTTTGTATTCTCCGTATTTAGTGCATGAAGGTAAATAAGTCGTCTATGCGCCGTCTGTCGCTGGCATTGTTTGGCAAGTACTACTTGATTTTTTTWAAATCCGTTCATAATTACATTTATATTCGCTCATTAGAGCGAGCCAGGTGAACCCAGGCATGTCGAGCTGCTATAGAAGAGGTTCAGGATTGAAAAAGCAAGATCACCTGAAATGAAAGAGTTGTGATATAATTGTGGGAAGAAAAGAGTGAGACACAAGCGAATGCACAAACTAAACACACACTCACAGAGGCATAGGAATCATGTGTTTCTGAACTACTGTGACTCAACAGTAGTACAAAGACGACACTCTTAAAGTGGTGCCAGCGTGTGGTTTCCTAAACAACATTTCAGTGGTATGTTAAGCATTTTTTTTCCAAAATGGGCTGAATAATTATTTATCCAACACAAACAGTTCTTTCCCCATGAACATTCATTTTTGAAAACTTTCCTAAATGAAACTTGGTGTCATTATTATTATTATTATTATTATTATTATTATTATTATTATTATAACATTTATAGCAAGATATAGAGTCTCATACAGAAAAGGCCATGATTCAATTTTTTTTTCCTAGGCTTTTTTTTATTTATTTTTTTTTTTTTAAACAAATTGCCAGTACGTTAAACTGAAACGCTGTGCCTGCCTTTGGGCAAATTTTTTCCCCAACCCAATTTTTTTACTTCTGTGTCCTTTGTTACTTCATGTAGTTTGTGCAACTTATGTCTGCGTAATCTGTTCCCCCATTTTCACCTGCCAATTCCTAACCGTAACGCGTCTCCTGGTTATTTGACATCCTGCAACATGAAGGACGAATGAACCATGAAGTTGGCCAACTGATCTGCTGCCCTTGCTGCATTACAGGACTGTCAGCGCATTCTGTATACACAAGCTCACAGATGGCCACAATTGCCGTTTACAGTATATCTGAGATTGGCAGAGAGTACAGTACGTCACCCAGAATGCTCAAGTTGGCCCTTATTTGGCTGGGTGTGAAATTCAATGTTTTTGATGTAAGATGTTAAAATAATGACAAACAAAACATAAAACATACATTTGTTATTTGATGAAATTGCTGTACAACAATCAGTATTTAGTATAAAGTCCTTTATTCTTAAAAAAAGACGTCCGCAGTCCTTCCTTCCGTCACACGTCACTTCCTCACCTAGTCCACGCCTGCTCGATTGCTTCCTGAACATCATGTACAGAAGCCGGTTTCTTGACTTCTTTTGCCTTGCTCGCCAGTCTCCTCTTGGGTTTAGGTCCGGAGGCGTCCCAGGCCATGGCACACCTTTATCACATATACAGTTTTTCTTTAGTTTTTCAGCCAGATAAACTAAAACTAATTATCGGAATCACCCGTTTTGTGCACAACTATAATACATGTTGTCTCAATATTTTGGCACCCACTGTATGAACGGCGGTAGCATTATCAGGATTCGAACTTACATTTTCCAGACGGCAGGCTGACACTTTTCTGTTCTGACACTAAGGGGGCAATGAGTTTGCGTTTGGTATTTAAAAAATGTCTGGCCGAGAAAGTGATCCAGCTCGTTCTTGTTTATTTCACTGGCTAACGCGTTTTTTTTACGTGAGCCCTCTTTATCAGTGTTGATGACGTTGAAAAAAATAAATAAAGCAGGGTTAAATAAATTAATATACTGGTTAATAAATGATCATTATTAGTAAATTGATGCTAAATTTAGCGAATAGTCATTGGATGGATAATAGGGTGTGTAAATCTATAGGCAGGAAAAGGAAAACTCATAATTTAGTTTAGTTTTCTTACAGTCGCTGTTGGTGCTGTTATCGCCAAGTGCAAAAAAAAAAAACACTTCGAGCCGTTTGTTAACAGCAAATAAGATCAAATGGATGGCAAAAGATGTTTTTTTTTTTTTTAACACTAATTTCATTCATTCATGTAAGAAAATTGTCTGGTGTGAGGTATTCACCAGTGATGCATTCACCATACGTTGACCTGAGCAATGCACATTAATAACACTATATACAAAGACGTGGGAGATTTACAACTTTGAGAACAAATGAAAACATTTTTTGTTACTCCTTCGCCTGCTCTTGGCCATTATGACTCTTAGGAAATATTAATGGAAAACATTACATTTCTGTTGCAATACCGTCCCTGTGGAAGGGATTTCACATCGCACTCCGTGAGCAACTCTTTTCCATAACTTTGTTGCATGAACAGAAGCAGAGCCCTCAACAGAAAACCGTCTCCGGCCTCACGCCCTTTTTTTTTTCGAAGGACACTGCGGTGTGAAACGTTCGACCACGCTGTATGCGATTGTTAGTTTGCTTAGAGACTCTAGAACCACCATTATTGTAATTATTATCCTTCTTTCACAATTCAAGTCAAGTCAAGTCAAGTAGGCTTTTATTGTCATTCCAACCATATACAGTTAGTACACAGTGAAACGAAACAACGTTCCTCCAGGACCAGGGTGCTATTGTCATTAGCAAGACCTCAGTCGGTTTGAGAGCTTTCGTTTAAACGCYTGTCTTGAAACGTAAGTCTGGGATTACTAACCCCATAGTCAGGAAGGAGACATGCAAAGCTGCAAGAAGGAAACATGCTGCACTTTTGCCAGTTCTAAAAAGAATTAGATAATGTTTTCTAGCATTTACTCGCACTATTAAACAGATTTTGATCTTTTTTTTTTTATTGCCATTTGGACAGCAGAAGCATCGAACTTGGCAGTGTTCAGTCATTAAATATGTCTCCTAACCAGAAAATAAACGATGCCATAAAAATTGAGCAGTACGTGTTCATTTAGGAAAGGAGATTAGATTGCCTAATGAACATCACTCTGTTACTGTGTTGTTATTGTTATTTGTTGTTYGTGAGGATTGCTAGAAAACCAGTTCATACAGCCAGCAAAGAAGAAGCTAATAAGCATCCCTGTATAAAATTTGACGTGTATATTGCACTTGATTTAATATCTCCAAAGATATTTAGAAGAGTTTTATTGCTTTTCTGAGTATGAGTTACTATCCGCTGCTAAGCTACGCTAATCCACGCTAAGTAACGTTATTTACTGCGCCAATGTGGAGGACTTGATCATGTCTYATTTGTTAAATGACACAGACTTTCATTTCTTTCTCTTTTTCTTTTTTTTTTTTTTTAACTATTAGGTACATACTGAAACAAGACAACAAAGCCTAGTCTCTAACTGCGAGATCAAACCAGGACGGAACAATGAACTTCTATTGACTTTATCAGTCGTTCAGATGAGCCGCATTTGCTCATCGCGTTTTGTTACCGTCACTTCAACACCTACACAGTGAAGTCACCTAACACGAGCGAAAACGGAATCTTCCTATTTAGACGACCTTCTTGGAAAGAACGGCCAACGGAGCGAATGAAACGTTATCGCTTCTTTAATCCTTTTTCTAAAATGTGCTCATCCGATGATAAGCCTGCGGTTTTCCGCCAGAATGCGATGACTGTAAATATCCCCACTGAGAACGCCGATTGAGGGAAAGGGAGGTTGTGTGTCACAAAAAAAAACGAACATCTGACTCTGTATCTTCCCTGTTTTTTTTTTTTTTTTTCCTCACTGGAGCAAAAGCCCTGTGAAGAACATGTTTACTACTTTTCAGAGTGGATACGTTAGGGACAGAAAGTCATGCCGCTGCTAAGAATAGACTGTTCCTATTGCCCAGCATTTCCAAAATAAGGGTCAGCAGAAGTGTGCCCAGGTGATTCTGTGGCGATTCCATTCATCCGTTCGCATTCCATTAAGGTAAAAAGGGAAAAAATAAGTCGTTGAGCAGAGGATGTTTGCAGCGTATAGGTATTTTGGGAACACCGCTGGGAACCACATCAACAATTTAGCTATTTTTGGAATATTAAAGAAATCCATGGGCACTGGTTGAGTCCAGCTTGACACCTGCCCTTTTTTTTCCCTTCACTTTTAGACTTGGAGTACACTCTAAATTCAGACGACTCTAAATATGTTCGCAGCGTATAGATATTTCGGGAACATTGCTGGGAACCATGTCAAGAATTTCGCTATTCTGGGAATGTTAAGGAAATCTATCGGGCACCGTTTGAGTCCGGTTTGACACCTGGTTTGTTTCCTTTTTCGCCCCAGTTTCACACACTATACKACGCTGGGTAGTCTCTAAAATAAAATCCCCATGCAGACCAAATGAACTGCTCAATTTTTATCAATCCCTAGTGGAACACACCAAAGCACAGCAATCTGTTTAAGAAAGCATTTCTTACACAACAACTGGCTTTGATTGCGTCAAGTCCTGAGGATCAATACGGAGGGATCTGGGGCAATCCTCTTTTTTTTTTCCTTTTTTGACTGAAAAAGGAAATGCGAATGATGTCAGACTCCGGTTTATGTTCAGCGCTGTCCTCGTTAYTGTACGTGCACCCTGGGGTTGTGTATTCAGTGCGCTGCAGTAAAACAGATTTCATGGTAGCACGATCATGACCAGAGGCTTACAGTGGTCTCAGGGAACTTTCCTTAAACTGAGCAAAAACGATGTAGAAAAAGAATAACCTGTGGAATAAGTGATATTTTAAGCCAGCAGAATACAAAACAGCGCCAAAGCATCAATGATTCACCCCCMMGTATATTTTAAAGATGGGCCACGGTAATGTGCGATTCTGGTGTGTGCATTTTGCATGACTTTATATATTAATATCATTCCTTTTAAACTGAAATGGATGTATAATGCTCTCTCAGTATCCAAGCTGGACAATAACCTTCAAGGACTCAAAGTCTACATTTAGACATGACTAGACTATTTCACGTCTGAGACGCAAAGCATTTATAATCTCATTTTTTTCCTCAGTTTATTGCATCGTATTCCGGATGCATGTACAAGTTAAACCTCTGCAGGGAAAGCATTACAGTACACTGTAGCTATAAATTTTGCTCCTCACAAGCTGAACATGCATGTACAGTAACGGTTCTTCTACGGAAAGTCTGCTCTAAAGCAGAACGTACGAAAACCTGACCTAAGCATCAACCTAATTGTGTAAGAAGAGCTTTAGAGATCAGTGGGAATTTGAAGGAATATTGTAACAAAGCACTTCTTCGCCTTTCTTTCTTATAGTTGTTTAAATAAGGTCTTCTCCTGATTTCAGTTCTATTGCCCAAGTGCGGCCCCAGTCACATGCGCTGTCAACGTTTCACCGAATAAACGCTGACTTCTCTCGCTCTCGCTCTCGCTCTCGCTCTCTCTCTCTGTCTCTCTACACTCCACACACAGTGTTAGGCCAAGGCCTTTGGTTCTTGCGTCAGTGGCAGACCTCCGGGTGTTTTCATGATCTGCGAGGCCACTTGGGAGAGCAACAATCATCTTAAGCAACTCAGTGCTCTTCTATAAAGTTCTGTGTCTTCGAGGAGACATAGGGTTAAAAGATGAGCCGATTCGAAATTATAAATGTAGGAGACAAAAAATTCTTCTTCTTTTTTTCTTTAATCTCTATAAAAAAAAATCTTTTTTTTTTTCTTTAATTCTGTGATTTTTTTTTATTATTCTTACATTTTTCTACACTCATACTACAGCATAACTGACCTAAAGTAAAAAAAAAAAAAAAAACGAACACATGATAACTAAGAGTTCAGCGACTGGGAATAATAAGTTAGTCCAGTTCTGTTGGTACGATTTGCCTTTCGCCTCGTTGCCTTTTGCCTGATTCTAAATCTGTGTATGTGTCTCTTGGGTAGATATGGTGGACACACAGACGTTTTCCTGGCCCATGGGATTTGGCCTAAGCGTTTTGGACCTGGAGGGACTTGATGAAAGCTCACACTCTCCGGACATGAAGCCTTTGTCCGCGATCAGTGACTATACGACCCTCTCAGGCATGGAGTACGCACCCAGCCTGGGCCCGAGCGAGGCGACGCACATGATGGATCTGACACACATGTACAGCTACAGAGCCCAAGAGAACAACTATAGAGCTCACGAGAACAACTACAGACCGCAGGAGAACAGCTACAGACCGCAGGAGAACAGTTATCGATCACAAGAGAACAGCTACAGACCGCAGGAGAACAGTTATCGGCCACAAGAGAACAGCTATGGCACACAAGAGAGCTGCTACCGAGCACATGGAAGCAGCTACCGAGCACAAGAAAGCGGTTATAGAGCACAAGAAAGCAGCTATAGATCACACGAAAGCAGCTATAGATCACACGATATCAGCTATAGACCACAAGAGAGCAGCTACAGAACTCAGGAAGAGAACTACAAAGTACAAGAAACCCAAAGTATGAAATGTCTTCTCTCTCTTTTTTTTTTTTTCTTCGATACTGTTAGAATGTGTTGTTGTTTTTTTTCTATCCAGGTTAAAAGACAATCGTGTCTGATTCCTCAACACCATGAGGTGTTTTTGGTTATGGTTTCCCTGAAAATTACTCTTAATTCTGGTCCCAGAATTAAAGAATGAATTAAAAGAAGACTTATTCCTTGAATCCTACAGTATGTGTGCATTTTAGATATGATATGAATCATATATACAATAATATCTYGTATGATATGAGTAATCCGGCCTAATTTATGCATCTCTTAGTCGAAGTTGCATGTGCATCTTTTGGTAGGACGAAAATCAACTAAAACGATTTCAACCACACTGATTTTCTTTGTGCAGGTTTGCATTTGTTGATCAAAGTCAGTTGCCTGTAAATGCATTCGCAGTACAACTGATGTACAAGTAGCGACTCTCACAAAGATTCAGAAAATGATCCGTATTTAATCCCGCTACAAAATAGTGTTCATCCGCTTTAGCTCATAACGACCAGAATCATGTCCTTTATTAATTGCGTTCACGTTTTTTTTTTTTTTTTTTTTTTTACGCCAGGTTTGTAAGACACTAATCTTGTGTTCTTTTCAATCAGATTCGATTAAACTTGAGCCCGAGTCTCCACCCCAGTACGCAGAAAACAGCCTGGCGTTCACAAAACAGCAAGAAGATGCGTCCACCTCGGTTTTAAACATCGAGTGCCGAGTATGCGGGGACAAAGCTTCAGGATTCCACTACGGTGTCCATGCCTGCGAGGGATGCAAGGTACACATACTGAATTCGTTTCTGCAAATATCACAGGATGGTGAGCTGAAATCAAATGCATCTTAAACCCCATCACACACACACACACACACACACACACAAACCTACTGTGGTTCAGTATGATTTGAGGCAAAAGTTGATTTTAATTCCTGTACCCGAAACTGAAAATGTATATCGGAGATGTTCTAGACGACTAAGTAACTTTTCATACAGGATGCGAATTTTTTTTCTTCTTCTTCTCAAACTCCAGACACGACTCTGTTATCTACTCATTTATCAGCAGCCAGTCCCCCCCAAAATCTCCATCTTGTCATTCAGATAAATTAAGTTTCATTTCACACCCAGACATATAGACAAGGTCAAAAGGTGTCTGGATATCTTTCCTCTGTCTGTCACATGAACCACAAAAGCCCCATTGCAAGTTTCCATTCAGAGAAATACATATGGGCAGAGAGATGTGTCTGAATAAGAATAATCATGTGAGTGGGTGAACCAGACTTCTCGCTTACATTTCCATTCCACGCACACTAGACACGGGGGCTCGTTAATGTAGGCAGACAGGTAGGTGCGTGGTTTTGATGATACACCTTTAGAAAAAATCGAATGGTACACCAACACGAGTCTACGTGGAATTACCCACACTTGTTCAGCATAAGGTTATACAGAAGTGAAGAGGAAATGTAAAAAAGAAAAAAAGAAAAAAGTAGGGCCCATGATTTGTGTATTAGGACAATATCGAGTTTACTTATATATGATTTATTTTTAAGGAGGAACCCTTAATGATTCGCATTTGGGGGAGTTTGCGGGAGGAGGTGGAGGTGATCCGCACGACATCTAAATTTAAGGTGTAATGAGAAAGTTCCTAAACGATTATTATCCATTTGTCTTCGCAAGTAACAATGCCTCATGTGAGGTTCAGCCAAGCAGGCTCATACACAAATTGTTCTAAAATACAAAAGCCGTTTGGGGTGGATTGTTATTCGGGCTGAACGTCCTATTTCTATTTCTAATCTGAAACGCTGCTAAAAATAACAATAAAGTGATCAAGGGGGCGGAAGGTTTCTGGAAAACATCCTCTCACATTATAACGTTTCCTATAATTATTGCAGTCATAGTTTGACACTAATAAGGAGCGCCGTGGATTGTTTAGAGGTATTCTAATAGAAATTCCACATCATGATAATCGTAGTGTAATCGTAAAGCCCAATGTAATGCGAAAAGATGTGTTTTCATTGACGAACCGTAAGCATCTTTTCATTTTCATTCAGTTCGATTCTGAACTGCAGTGATTAGCTTTCCTTTTTTTTTTTTTAATTATTATTATTATTTGCTGATTTACTGAACAGCTACGTTGCTTTCTTGCTGACCTGTAGCAGAAATAGTAGATGGAGCCCAGTATTCTGACCTTAGTAATGATTAAGTCAGATATGTGGGCCAGATATGCCGCCCCAAAATGGCTCGCTKTGCAAACGTGCAATAAATAAATAATATTTAAAACAGCCAGTGGCTGCTCACACTTTCTTGAATAAATCACACCAAACCTATAACGTAATAAGTACTTGTGGACTCACGAATCAAACGAAAATCGAACGAAAGTCTGCTGTGGTTAAAGATGCACAGGAGTAGCTTCATCTA
>QMIH01000696.1:24927-157952 GCA_003987875.1 Clarias batrachus | reverse complement strand
TAATATTTTATTTATATAATTTTCGAAAAACAATTAAGACAATCCTTCATATAAAACAAAATTCTGCACAAGTTTAGATTATTTAGTTTTATTGTTTGTTTGTTTGTTTTTTCGAACATTTTGCTAGTTTGTAAAAAAAAAAGTTCCTGTACTTAGATGACTGACTTCAGTGACCTGAACTTACCGAAAGTCTGAAGAGAGTTCCAGAAATTGAAATGCACTTCAGAAAATTCTAATGTGTAAACTCACTACATCATCTAGGATCTAGAAGTATCTACTTCTGCACTTATTCTTTCCACAACTGATTGCATGTAACCACACAGTGGTTTCACACTGAAAGGCTCATGCTTCTAAAGATAACCACAATGGAAAAAAGAGATGCTGTTTAAACAAATGCTGATTACTCAGTCCTTAGACATGATCATCAGAAATGCTTAAGGATTTCTCAGTGCATGTATCCCTGTATTCCCGACTTAATGCCTCCTCCCACATATGCATAGGACGAACACAGAATCTGAGTTTCTAATCATATCAAAGTCATAGAGAAAAAGCCTGGTCATTATCCTGCATTTTTAATGAACTCTGTGTTTATAATACATTATTTGTAACCTTCGATGATGCCTTGCTTTATCCAAATCTGTCTCCTTTTCCCTTTTCTTACTAAAGCATTTTCTCTTTTTATCTTTAACCATGTATCCTTCTCAGGTCAGTGATTATACAAGTAGAGTCATGATAGTGTGATAATGACGGAGTGTGCAAAAATAAGGCTTTTATTTAAAATCTTATGTTATTTATTTATTTATTTAATTTATGTACATGCATGGGATTTCTGTTTTTGTGTCCTGTAAACACTAGACATATTATAGAAGCCCTTGAATTAACTCTTCATATAAACTAAATATACTTCTGAATTCTTGTAATGGATTAACATTATTATTATATTTCATATATTCTTTATATGGATCAATGCCCAACATGATGCCCACAGTGCCTGACGAATCCCTTAAGACAACAGATTGGTATACGATACCCCCTACTGGCTGATGAAAAACTTTTGCAGCTTTTCTCTGTCTCTATACTGTACACTGTATGCGAACATGAAAGCAATATAAAGTTCCTTTTTATACATTAAGAGAAACGTTTCTAACCCCATTATTTCTTGAATTATCATAATATTGGGGCACGGTGGCTTAGTAGTTAGTACTGTCAACTTGTACCTCCAGGTTCCGGGTTTGATTGCTACCTCAGGGTCTGTGTGCGTGCTCTCCTTGTGCTTGGTGAGTTTCTTCTGGGTACTCCAGTTTCTTCCCAGTCCAAAGACATGCAGACTAGAACTGACATTCCCAGCTTGCCTGTGGTGTGTGAAGGCGCATGTGAATGATGACCAGAATTCCTTTCACGGTCGTAAAAATGGGAATAAATACAATGGCCACCCTTGGCCTCCATGATCCCTAGTTGGACTATAGATGTTCCTAGATGGATGCATGGATGGACATTATAATATCAGTTTTTATCTTACAGAATACCAACCACAATTCAAATATTTATTCAAAATCATATTTCATAAACATATTTCTTAGAATGCCTTTATTTATAATAATAATAATAAGATATATATTTTTGGGACAAAACAATTTACACTAAAACCATTCATGTCAACCAATCAAAACAAACAATTCAGTATTCTAATTTTACATATTTTTCATGGATTATGAAACGTTTAAACTCTGTTTTTTTTTTCTTCTTTTTTTTTCTTGTAGCTAGAAACTTTAGTATTATATGCACCGGAACTAAATAAATGAAACATTTAAAATCCCGGACTATTTTCACTGCAACACAGGAAATAACTGCGGTCAGATTTCTAACGATTGTTTCTATTTATTAATATATAAAGTAATGTGAAAGTGTGTTTTTACTGTGTAAAAAATAGCTTGTTTTAAAATATTTCAAAGTGTATTTAATATAAAATGTACTTTGCTAACTCATGCTTCTGGTTAGATCCTAGGAAGCGTGCATGCACCGCCTTCTTTCATGAGAGCGCCTAACGCTGATTGGCTAATATACTCACAAGGCGATCCCTGATTGGACAATAAAACTCGCTAATCTTGTCCCTAGAAATAAGGCTTTCTGATTGGGGGCTGTATTCACGTTTCTCTGTGAATCAAAACAGCATGCTCAGTTTTTCTACCATAACAGTTATATTTTATATTTATGCCTTAATCAGTTGACCTGTAACTTGACTAATGGAAGCGATATTTCACGCTCCGAAACGCAGGCCAAAGGTTTATGAATCTTTTGAAGCCCCACTTCCTGTTCCGTTTTGCAAAGAATCTACACCAGAACAGCAGATACAAATATACAAAGCCGAACTTATACAGCAGCATGTCATAGTCAGAGAAAGCGAGCATATTCAGGCTCTTTATGGAAAGGTAAGGGTTTTTTTTTTTTTTTTTAAAGTTTAATTCGACCAGAAAAACTTCAATCAAAGGTATCTGCTTTGGGACGGGAGATGAGCACGTGCACAGTAAACACATGCACGTGCGTTGCCAGTGCATTAGAGAGAGGTACACTGTGGTAGATTAGATCAAGATGTATCTGAAGGAAATATATTCACCTTTGCAGAATCATTACACACTTTCAATTTTAATCCGAAACGATTTCCTCTTTCCTTCATCGTGACCCATTAGAGACACCAGTAGCCAACTGATGTCTTTAGTCAAAATGCTGGTTTTATATATATTTATATAGTGTGTGTGTACTTTTATTACAATCCTACTCTAGTCTCCACTCAATATAATAATATCTTGAGAGAAAAAAAAAACCTTAGTTGAAAGAATTTTGGGACAAAATTTTGCATCAATAGGTATTTTGTTTACCAAAGCCAGGGAAATTTCATATCATCTTCATTATTGCATGTATCCTGTCACGCTGACTCCTGTGTAAATCCCATCCTGAGAATCACTAGCATTTATTTCGGTCTTGCAATCACACTCGACAGCTTTGACAAAGGATCTCTGGTTTTATTTTGAGATCAAGCCACAGAGAACCAGACTTAGAAAAGTCACGTTTATTTTTAAAGCATGTTTAACTCAACAAGGTTGACCAAAGTGTCGTAAAATCCCACAAATAGCTGCAGACATAGAAACAGACAGTAATAAAACAAACACGAAATAAAATCCAAATAAAACAATAAACAACAAAAAGAAAGCCACCCCCATTCCGTTAAAATAAGCAATACAGACAAAAAAAAGTAATGTATTATTTGGCGCACTGGTTATGAGAGATGTATTTGTAGTATTCTGATTGTACTAGCAAAGTCAAAATTAAAATGATATATATATATATGGAATGCTATCTGCACAAATTAACCAAATCATCCCAAAAACTAAGTTGTTTAAGCATAGAATTTGTGCAAATTAGTCACTTTTAGCGATTTTGAGCCATGACATCAGTCACAACAATGGATGGAACTGTTAACCTGCCATTAGCATTAGGCAAATTTATGCTGATAATTACTCATGAGGTGTGTTTCACAGCCCGAAAAAAATACAAACATTACCGCATAATTACCTGATTCCCTACCTGATGCCTTGTCACAAAGATAAAAGAGTGACCTAGCACTTCCTAGATTCCTCTGATTATTTTCATAATTGTAGTAGGCTTATTAACTTATTCAAAAGATGCACAGGTTTTTGAAAGTGGATTGCTCAGGTAATAAGGACATTAATTTGACAATTAAAGACAATGCTGTGGAATATGCTGTGCTTTATTCTTCAAAAAAATGATGTGCGTGTAATGTTAACTAACACTGACCTTTCAAGCTTTTTAATTAACAGCTAAATCACTGTTCTGGAATTGAATACCGTATAGTGTAAAATGGAAAGGTAGTGCACTATGTAGGGTGTACTTGTCTCTTGGTCCACACACCAAGTAGTGCCTTTGACCATTGGTTAGAGTGGGATTAGGGATTAAGCCGTGTTTTAGCAGTGAAACACAGCTTGAATGGTTCAGAGACAATTTAGAATGACTTTGAAGCTGTTACTATGGCGACAAAGTGTTTAAGGTGACAACTTTATCAGATGTGTTTTCTTGCTGAAACTGCTTCCAGGTCTGGTTTTGGCACTGGCATCTGTTATGTAATGTCTCTTTTGCCATGCAGAAGTGGGCAAGACCATAGCAGACAGATGTCATATAGTATAAAAGTTCAATAATAATATGTGCTATGATTTTATTTTATGAATGTACACTAGCAGTCAAAAGTTTGGAAACACCTTCTAACTCCATGGTCTGTCCTGATTTTGAAACCATGCTGAAGGCATCCAAAATATGCCTTATCCAATATAATCTCCTTTGAACAGTTAATATTGAGATGTTTCTGCTACTTATGCTCTGTAATGATTATGCTCTGGAAAGCCTTCATAGCGGCTCTAATCTGGGGTTCTGTTTAATTGGTGATTTTTGAGGCTGGTAACACTAAATGAACTTCTCCTCTGCAGCGGAGGTAAGTTTTGGTCTTGCTTTCCTTGGATGGTCTTCATGAGAGCCAGTTACATCATGGTGCTTGACGGGTTTTGCAAATGCACTTGACAATACTGTTCTTGCAAGAACTATTGCAGAACAGCTGACCTTTGTGTCTGACTGTCCATAATTTCATGTTATTTCATAGTTTTGGGGGGAAAAAAATCCAGTGTTGTTCTAGAATGTAGAAAAAAAAAATCACTAAACAAAAAACATAAAATTAGATGATTTAAAATGTATTGTTGAATTATTTATTTATTTATTTATTTATTATTTTTGTATATAGTATTCATATGGATAATATGATGTCATGACATTAAGACAAATTATACTTTTCTTATATTGTGAATCACAATTAAAAAGTGCAAACTCTAAATACCAGCTGATCCAACTGGTTCTAGTGTAATATTTTCGTTATATTTTTTAAAGCACACATAAAATATTTTTAAGTTACTTATGTATTTTACACTATTTCCTGATTTTCAGTTTTGTTTTAATTTTGTACACATAAAGTATGCAATAAAAAAATCATTAATTATTTAAAGGTTTATGTTTAACCTATAGTCTCTTTAATCAGTACAGCTGTACACCTGCTCGTTTACGCAGGTATGTTTTCAGCCAATAATGTTGCAGCAGCACAAATGCATAAAATGCCTAAAATCATGCAGATGCAGGTCAAGAGCTTTACATAATCAAATCAAACATCGGGATTGGGGGAGGGTGTGAGTTCTGACTATAACCATGGACTGGTTGTTTGTGCCAAATGGGCTGTTTTCCTGTGAATTTCACATGCACTGCTTTTTAGAGAATGTTGAAAAAAAAAAACATCCTGTGTGAAAAGGGTTTGCAGGCTAAAACAGTTGAGTTATAATGGGAGAATAATCAGACTGGTCTGAGCTGACAGGAAGTCTGTAGTAACTCCAGTAAGCACATTTTACAAGCAGAATATCATCTCAGAATGTACTATGACTCAGACCTTCAGGTAAGTGCGCTACAATATGGAAGACCACAGTGGCAGCCAAAACGAGGAGCCTGACAGTATGATAGTCTCGTGGGCAGAGGTACTACTAAACTGTTCAGTTGAGAAACATTAAAAGACCAGGGTTCTCATGCTCCTCGACCCTGGAGGTGCAAGGCGACAGTGGTAACCACTAATCCACCATGCTACCTAAGGTTATCCAATTGTTTTGGGCCTGATCCCTGAGCAAGGATCATTTGCACACGCAGATATTAGGCTATATTTTTGCATGTTGAAACTCACTCTCATGCAAGCAAATTTTTATTTGCTCAAACGACTGCCTTGTGCTCACCAGGATTGTAAGATCACACTGAAAAACTTGCATGGGCAGAACTGCAAACCTACTCAGTTCTGAATAAATAAATGAAAAAAAATGATGTACCAGAGCTTGTATACTCAATGATTCATGCATAAAATTCGAGTCAGTACCTTCTCCTTTTTGAGGAAAAAACTAAAAATAAAGTAAAGATCATTACGCGTCATGTTGCACTTTTACATTATTTAATAATATTTACTAATTAAAACATTGAATGTTGAGTGAAAACCATGAGCAAGTGTTTTTAAATCCCACAAATACTGAAAGGAAAGCAATATTTTATGATTTCATAACTGCAGTCATGTGCAGGTGCATAGGTCTTCCTAATAAGGGATGCATATAGTGTATTGAAATATCTTTGTCTTGGTATGATGATATTGTTATATAAAATAAAACAATAAAAGCAATAAAATAAAGTCAGCTGATGACCTGAATGTACCAAATGACCAGGTTATGGCATCAATGCATTTTATTTTCTTTATTGGTGTTTGTAAAACATATGATCAGAAAGTGCCTCAGTATTAAGATTGTAAAGAAGTGTAAGTTGATTGATGTGAGCATTTGAACATTAGATGTTGATTTTTTTTTTTTTTTTTTCAAATTATGTGTAATTTCTTGCAAAACGGTATGTAATTGTGGGCCAGTTTCTGCTGAATCTGATTGAACTACATAAACTGACAACGGTGCCTTTCAACCATGGGCCTTTGTGTCTTTTCAGGGTTATTTTGGTAAAGGAGTTCTGTCCAAAAGCAGACCACAGCACAGTATTTCTGAACGCTGGGAATGTGGGTATTACTGGAAAACTATTCACATGCTGCTTCCTGTTCATACAGAGCCTAGTCTCAAATATTAAAATACCATATGATAGAGTAAACGCTTTAAAATGGTTTTCCTTTTTGTCCTTTTATCCAGATGTAGGTGACAAATGTTTACCCGTCATCCCCTTTGCTAAGTAAGTAATTTAAAACATTGCTCTTGCATTATTGTATGTCTAATTTGTTTATTCTTAAATGGATGTCATACCTCTTAATAGTTTTAATATGACAGATTGTTATACCATATCCTTCAGTCAATTTTATAGAATTTATAGATTTCCACATATGGATACAGTTAAAAAAAAAAATTCTGATCAAATTCTGATTAAATTTTTTGCTCAGCCAAACATTGTGTTTACTAGCGTTAATACCCGTTGTTGATGGGTAAAGAGTTTGTAGAAATAGTTAAAAGGTTAACGCTAATAAATATCATAATCATCATAATGTAATTACAGTATTTATTTTTTTCTATTATTTCAGGGCATGTCTGTCTGTCTTTCTGTCTCTGCCTAACGTATTTATGTACATTATGTACTTCTTTTGTCGTCAGCCAAATACACACCGTGTTTAAAGTAGATATTTATTATTTTATGTTAAATCCGGCACATGTTCATAGCATCACTTTTGCTCGACATTTTGATTGGAACGCAAAACACTGTCAGTTCAGGTGTTTTACATCCCCTTACCTCGGACCGCTGCGGATATGTTTGCTCTAACGACCCGTGTTTTATCTCATAGTGGCGCTTCGCATCACTGCTTTAATTAGCACCACAGTTTCGGAACATACAGTGTGAGACAAACTGGTTTTAAACTTCCCACAACCTTTGAAGGTTGAGTTTTCAAAAGTTACATACCTTTTTTTTTTGAAGTAAACCATGCTGTGTTGTACGTTTGTTTGTGTTTCGTGAGGTTTAGCTCGCTTTGTAGATTCTTTAAGGCCGTTTCTGGGTCTTCTGCAAACTCTGTATGTTTACAATAAACTACCGCGTTGATTGCTCTGTGAAGCGTATAGCCACGACCACTTGAAGGGCAAAAGCGCCTCAAAAAAGCACTGGCTGCTGTTACGTAATCTGGCACAAAACTACTCCTTCTCAACATTTTGACTTGCATAACATCTTAAAATCACTTAAAAATGCTATAATAATATATAAAAAATATAATATAATAATATAATAATGCGACAGGGTAAGTAAAAAAATGATCTCCAGTCTACAGGTAGCTGTAGGTTTTATTCTAATTAACATAATCTCCTTTCTTCTCAATACAGTGTGTCCATCAGTCAACAAGCTTTATTTTGTTCATCAGAACTGAATCTTTGTCTTTGTAGCTCTGCTTTCTGCTGAAAGTCAGATGGAGCATTATCATGACTATAGGGAGGATGCTTTAACCCATCAAAACATATTTTATGCAGCGTGTCGGCAGAAGAGCGTGGACGTGAATTGTCATGTGAGGACACAACGCCCTCGGATAGCAGTCCTCTGCGTTTAATCCGAAGTTTAGACTTCAGCTCTTCAATAAGCATCTCATTGTAACGAGCACTTTTGATTTGTTGGATCTTTTTCCTGATAATGTTCCAATACTGGTCCTCGAGAAGCCCAGAAAACTGTAAGCAGCAATTTTCCAGCTGATTGTTGACTGTCATTTTTTCTTTAACGGTGATTGAGGATGTTTCCGTTCCATACTCTGCTGTTTACTCTCAGACTCGTGGTGATGAATCTGTCTCGTCACCAGTAATGATTCTCTTAGAGAAACTTTCACCTTCTTTAGAGTATCTGTGTTTGCAGATATCCAAACGCTTCTGTTTATACTTTCCCATGAGTTGTTTCGGCACCAGGTGCGCCCTCAGACCACCAAAAACCGAATCCCTGCACTCTGCTTTCGTGCAAATCACAAGTGAGGCGTCCACTTTTGCCGTTACCACGGTTAGAAATGAACCGATGTAGCACATCGTTCATGCAGAGCAGTGCGTAGGGAGACGAACAGAAACAGAAAGTGCTGATAAGAGAGTGCAGCCAACAGAAGTTGTTGTTAATAGAACCGGAGTGTGGATTATTTTCGACTCGCTCTCATATATGTGCATCAGTCATCGTACCGTTACGCTGTGGATTGATATGGCAATATATCTCACAGGAACATGCTATCTAAAAAAGAAATTTCAGCAGACATTTGCTCTGGGTAAAACAACAAAACTCTTCACGTGGCTGAAGTGGTAACATGAAGTGTACATCTTTTGCACCCCTTTTTTCTCACCTGGAAAAGTGCAAATGGTGCAGCTTTAAAGGTTCCATATTTAACATTTTCTTTAACAATTTGACGTACGGTATGTCTCCAAATATGTGTCTGTTAATGCTCCAGCTGGAAAAAAAAAAACATTTCTATATTTTAGAGCATTGTTAGAGCAGTTTTATATTTCTACTTGATTCATTCCTCATTGAATTGTGCCATTTTGTTTTCTTATATGAGGTCACATTAGGGGGAAAAAGGACAAAAAACAGGGAATATTTAACTCCCACCACCATTTGTTCATACACACAAGAAGTGAATTTTGAATCTTTAAAGTTGAGCTTACATGATTAGTCAACAGTGGATGGGATTACTATCAGTTTATGCGATTAACTTTTAGTTTCTTGAATGGATCTCTAGTATACGTTTTATTGTATTACGTCTTAGCTACAAATCTGTAGTATTCAGATAAAATTCACAACTCAAACAAGGGTAACACTTTCATTATTTTTGTTCTTTTTTTTTTTTTTTTTTTTTTTTATTTTAGCTTTCATTCTCTACTTATGCCTTGCACATGTATTTACACTTTTTTAACAATTCCCGTTTTATTTTTCCTTCTTCAGATTTGATCCGTCTTGTACTACTGCAAGTGATGTATCTGTTTTTAATGAGAGCACACTTATCCCTTTGATTTCTCAACTAATTATTTCACGACACTACTTAATTCTGGTAGTTTTTGTCTAGTTTTGCTTGTATCAGTTCCCTAAATATAAATTAAATCATCCATTTCCACACCCTTCTCTCAAAAATAGTCACTGCTATTGCTGTCCTTTATTGTTGGTTTGGATGATGACCTGGGTTGATAAAAAAACGTCACATGAATTTTATTCTGGTAAGATCATGAGATCTGATATTTATGTCAACACAGTCCTGAAAAGAAAAGTTACATCTGTGTCAAATCAAAGCAGAAAATCGTGTTTGTATTGCGTAATCCTGGTAACATGAACGCTGCCGTAGGCATAATCTGTTTTTTGGACGTGCGTCATCACTCTGTTGAGCATTAATCCACATTATTATGTCCTCAGATACGAGCAGCATGTGAGGTGGGCCCGCTCTGCTCTCCTGGCTCAGGGACTGGATGAAGAAGCTGTCAGTCAGGTCCTGAGCGAGCTGACTCATCCTATCGAGCTAGAACTACAAAAAGAAGAATATCAGGATATGTTAGAGTCTCCAATCATATCTCAAGATCAGAACCAGGAGATGAAAGATGTAGCAGCTGCAGAAAGCGTTGAGGGAGAAGGATTCCCAGAGGCTAAAAGAGCTCGTAGACAAGGGGATTCACGCTACGATCCTCTAGCTGAAATATATCCTGAAGAACCTGAACAAGTCGATCCAAACGTGCTCGCCAAGATCAAATGCGGACGGCATGATGACTGGATCGTTCATTGTGGCTGTCGAATAGATGCGAGTGAAACGATGAGTGGTGGGTCAGCGTCAGATACGCAGACTTGTGCTCTGTCTATAGCTCATGGTTATGTTTTGGTGGAGGAGCCTGAAGAAGAACCTGAAGACGGAGAGACTTATGATGAGGACATCAAAAGAGTAAATAAAAACCTGTTCAATATCTTGGCTTGTTCTTCTAAAAGGACATTTGGTTGTGCAACAATTTCACAAAGTTGATGTAAACATCTAATTAAAACAGATGCATAATAACATGATGAACAAGGCTCTAGCCTTATCCATGTAGGTACTTCACCGACCTTGGAAGACATCTTGAATTGATGTCCTCCTGATTATTTGATTTTATATCCTTTACCATCTTTAAGGATGTACAAGTTTCTCCATAAAAAGAGAGGCATTTCTTCTGCGCCTGGCAACAAATGGGTGTAGTGGTTAGCACTGTCGCCTTGCACCTCCAGGGCCCGGTTTCAATTCCTGGCCCGGTTCGATTCCCGTCTCTGTGTGCATGGAGTTTGCATGTTCTCTCCGTGCTTGGTGGATTTCCTCCGGTTATTCCGGGTTCCTCCCACCAAGACCTGTAGATTGGGCTAATTGGTGTTCCCAAATTGCTGGTAGTATGTCAATGTGTGTATGTGCCCTGTGATGGATTGGCACCTTGTCCAGAGTGTACCATGCCTCGTACCCTAAGTCTCTGGAAGGCTCCAGGCCCCCAGCGACCTTGAATATAGGATGAAGTGGTATAGACAAGGAGCAAGTGAGTGACAGACGGCATGTATGACTGGATGGAAGAGATGGCATAATTTCCTTTTTCGTCAGAGCAATATTAGCCAGTGTGTGCCGTATGCATTATAAGCTCAAGTACACTAACCAGGGCACTCACCTCTGTAATTTCTTCTTCTTTTTTTTTTTCTTTTAAAGTGATAATATATTTTCTTGTTTCTTTTTCTTGCATCCTCAGGTAAGAAGCAAATAAAAAGTAATAAAAGATGCGCAGTTTAAGAAATATTCAGCACTCAGATGTCTTACCATAACGTTTTCTGGAACTCCAACATACCGCCCTGTCTCAATCAGTGTTCAGTTGGCACCACCGGCTTAAATTATATGACGAGGGTGTTCAGTTCAAACCAGGACTTAACCAGGAATAACATAACACAATTGAGTTTTTATTACCGTGGAGTCAGGATCGGACTGCCTTGCTTCAAGTCTGATGCTTGCCTCGCAGGAACAAATGTCGAAATGGCTTGGAGCGAGGTCAAGACTGTATGGGGATTTTGCAATAACTCCCACCCAAGTTCGTATAATATACAAGTGGTGTTGATGAACGTTTATATGTACAGTTCCCACAGACAGATTGATCTCTCCTGCAAGTCCCGACAAGCCATCCGTTGATATTCAAAGTCCAGCCGTTCCACTCCCTGAATGTTCTCGGGCACGACAGCCGTGTGCTCCCAGCCACCTCAGTCATTCACAGACTTCTTAACAATGTTTGCACTATTCAAATGTTTTACTGTGGCTAAGAGTCTCATCACTCTACTGTGCTCAATTGGTTTTACACCTTCACTCACGAGAAATTTCTCCACATGTCCTGGTTTGACATGAACGCCCCTTGTTAACACCCATATATAGGTCCTCCCCTAACTGTTGTTACGAAGCAATTGTTCAGAATGTCTTTGTATTCCGTAGCATTAAGATTTCCTTTTATTTTAACTGAATGTCCCAAACCTGTCCCAGCATGACAATGCCTTTTGTGCACAAGTTGTGCCGAGGTTGGTGTGGAAGACTTGAATTGAGTGGATTGCTCCGATCAAACCCACTGAACACCTTAAGGATGAATTGAGAACTTTACATGAGGTTTTCTTGTCAGACATTAGTGCCCCCACATCTCCCCATGTTCCATGGGTTTTGGACCAAGATGGTAAATCCTTTAGTGTCCACATACTTTTGGCCATATAGTATTTATGGGTGCATTAAAGAGAAGGTTTAATATAGAGATGGTGTTTGTATAAGCATAGTGCTCAGAGACTCACTGAAAAGTGCTGCATTCTGCCAGCATGTCATATGCATCTATAGTGCTCTGTGTAAACCAGCCTTGTAGGACGCTGGTTGGTTCAAGGCAGGGAAGTGCATTGGGTCATGTACCTGGGAATGTTGTCACAAGATGTTCTGCACATTTTGGCAACACTTTCCGAGTATTTTTTTTTTTCTTTTTCTTTTTTTTTTTTATCTTAAATGTGTAAACAGTTTTCTCTTAGCAACGTCATCCATTTCTGCCAAATGCTTCATAATATTCTGTTCGTATTGACAGTGTTTTTGGGTGGTGCCTGTAGTCTCATCTCCCATTGGACAGCTTTAAAAAAAAACAACACGAACGAGTCGATCAGGTTTTTCTTCCGCTGTATATCATGTTCATGTCTTACCCAGCAACATGATAATATAATCATGGTGCCTATGCAAATGTAAAACACAAGGAGCGCTAATGTACATGCTTATGAATCACAGGCGTAGCGAAGCTTTTAAACATTATAAACTACACCTTTTAAACCAACATTTAAAAACAGAAATTTATACAGAAATGGCCAGGAAAAGTGCGCAAAAGTCTGCCCATAAATGCTCTAGAGTAAGGATGTCTTAAAAAAAAAAAAAAAAAAAGATTATTAAGCTCAGCAAACGACAGTAAATGATCCAAAGGCTGTAATTTTTTGTGATGACAATTTGGGGACCTTTTAATATCAGGTAGAATTTGTGCAGTTTTATATCAAAATTAGCTACTAAGATTTACTGAGCATTGTCTAAAAATTGGTCGCTTATAGAACTATTTCTATATATATATTTCTCTTTAGCCTTTCATTTTGTGGTGGAATACTGAGGGTTAAAAATCCATAAATGATTTTGTACTTAATCATAAAGTCCTAGAAGTAAATAAATAAATAAAAAGAAATTAATAATTCGTGGGAAAGTTTGCATTTGCACTCAGGGTGACTAAAATTATGCACTGTAATTAGGATATATAGGATTATATAGGATTTCAATTGTAGCAATCATATATAAACAGTCTCATATGTTAATATGAGAACAAAGTTTCTAGTTTTCTTAACATATAGTTGTTTTTTTCTGAAGCCAATCTGACTGCATGCAATTGATTGTTCACATTTTCATTTATTTATTTATTTCATTTAATTGTTTCTTTTTTTGCATTCCAGAGCAGAAAAGGCAAATTGGTGTGCAGAATCAATCCGTTTAACATGATGGAGTATCTACAGCTCAGTTATGAAGAGGTAAGGGAATTCTATGAGGCACAAGTTGAGTGGTGGAGGAAAAGGTAAGAGTCCTTTCTTACCCAAGTAACAAAAGACTTAATGGATGGGTTAGAAAAATCATGCCCGATGCCTGTAGCAAGGAATGTATTTTATCCCCATGAACAATAAATCAGTTACTTAACAGGATTCTAGAGCGCAAAGTATGCCTTTCGGAAGCATATATTGAACTTCCAGGCTTTTTATTTTAATTTATTATGACTTCTATTTAATCTGGTCAGATGCTAAGCATATGAACTTTTTTTTTTTTAATACTAAAACTATAATGTGTTTAGTTATTTATAGTTCTAATGTGTTTGTTAATGCTGTATTTTTGAATAATTGTCAGGATTCACTGTTTACCCTGAAAAGCAAAAACACTATTTCTTTCAATTTTTTTTAATGATCTTCAAATGTAGTTTTAATAATAAAAATATAGATCAATTCAGTAGTAAAGACAACAAACATTGGAGCCAAAGTCCGATAATGCAGCGCAGTTAAATGATCGAATTGCGGCAAGGGCTCGCCTCTGTAGCTAGCCATCTACGAAATGTGTGTCATGGCACTTATGGTGGAAAAAATGTGATGTTTTGGCTTCCAAAACATCAAATGTTCAAGCAATGTATGCAGATGAGAAGCAGAGCTATACTACATAGATTCAAGCAGTATACAGTCAAATCAAACTGGTGCCGATACAAGTGAAAATAGACCAACAAAACCACATCAAAGGTGCTCATATAAAATAATTGAAACAAGACATTCCATCCAGAGTTTTATTACAAGGTGAATTTCGCATGCCATGAAATATGACATGAGATTAACATGCAAGCCATTCCGGCAGATATTTTTCTCCATTTCCAAAATTCCATTTAATTTTGCTTAATTGTTCCAAAGTGATTACTGTTAAATACAAGGGCTGTACCGAAAGAAATGCAAAAGCAGGTATAGCTTTTTGCATGAACTGACATAGATGGTTCGAATTACTCATGTTGATGGAGTAAATCTTCTAAACAAAGATGCTACTCAAAATAGTTTTCATCACAAGCGATGTACAGCATTTGAATCCCATGCTCAGTTCCTGAAAGAAAATCGCCTTTTTGGTCTCCCACTGTGTGGTTTGTCTTCAGTGCTGGTTTCCTGACACTTCTTCATCCATCTGTGCCGTCTTTTGTTAACCCAGTAAGAGACCACCAACCACCTCAACAATGGGGTTTGAGAGATCAGCGATTCCACAAGAACATGCCTTATGATGGAGACTATGTTGTGTGTACTAATCAATGTGGTCGCCATTACAAGGCAATTTTTGTAAAAATAAAGGAAGAATCTGTAGTGCCAGTGACCAATTTTCTCACCGATTCCTTAGTTGTACTTCAGCAGGTATACTCCTTAAGTACTAAAAGCAAATTATCAGGTGATGGGTGTTTTCAATCAGTATCAAGTGAGTATCTGCTCAGTCTCGTTCCACCATGATCCTTACCCACTTGTTCAGCTTTATCTGGCTTGAAAAAGAAAGTTAGTAAGACAAAGACGCATGCAAAGTCATATGGTGACATTTAACTTTTGTAACAAATATACCATGAAGGCAACTATGCACCTCTGGTGCACTGAAATCCTGTAAATTGCAGACTCACCGCAAAGTATTTATTAACCAGCTAGCATTGTTTAACAGTAAAATAATGGAACTGGGAAGATGATAGAAAAGAGTATAGAATCTGAGTATATGAAAATACCAAAACGTGCATTATTATGAAGAAATTATTATATTCCAACATAGAGTTTAATGTTTAACTTCTAATTTCTGCTAGCAGAACGAAGTCATAGCTGACTTTTTCGTTAATATTACAATTAACGAATTGTATGAAATTTTCTTTGTATAGTGCTTTTAATAATTGTCATTGTCGCCAAAAGCAGCTCCACACAATCAACAGGAAATTCTGGAAATTTGCATGAAATGTGAAAAATGTGTATGAATTAAAAAACGCATCAAGAATAGTTCATTAATTCGCGTGAAGGGATTCTATACAGAACTGACTTCATTTATTTATTTATTTATTTATTTTTGTCCTGAATTTCTTTGAACTAAAAATATTGATATTTTGCTCTGGTTTTTAGCGATGGAGATTATTCACAGCTGCGTCTCGTTACCTCACACTGCACCATGCTGTTCCAGCGCATTGCTATTAATACTCTGATTTGTTTTCTTATCAAGGTGGAGACGTTATAAACTTCAGTTAAGCCATATTTTCACAGCTGGATCTGATCGGGGGGAATTCAACTCCGCGAGCCAGTAGAAACAGTTAAAGAAGTCGCGAAAGTGTTCGAATGTAGCCGTTTTGTGCGCTCTCTCTCTCCACAGGCTAATATTAACACAAACCTCCCTGTAGGATAAACATGGCCGGCGTTAATATTTCAGCCGATGAAGACGGATAAACCCGGTTCTATCAAGCCGCGTTCACCCAAGAGTATCGTTAAAGAGTCAGAGGGGGTCGAAGGTGATCGCATGCAGTTTTGAGTCGCTGTTTACAATCCCTGTGCTTTTTACCTCTCGCTGGTAATTGATAGCGAAGGCCATCAAGTTGAACTTCAGGCAGCGTGATCTTAGTGAACCCTTTTCCACCCACACATCCCAGCACTGTAAGAACATTTAGTTTTAAGTGTTTTTTTGGCTTTTCTCCTGTATTGCTTATGCTCTGTATCTTTGCCTTGCAGGCTTTCTTCCTGGTCTATGCCCTCGGGTGCTTGTCAGTTTTCCATGATGGGGTATGTTTTCCTTGATTTCAGGGTACAGTATTTGCAAGTTTTTATCTAATTTTAATTTCATTAAAAAACCAGTTGTCTTTTAATAAGGTCAAAAATGATCTCCATTCTGGCTGTAGAATTTATTTTAATGCACTTTTAGAAAAGACAAATACATAATTTCACCATAATCTCTTTACTTTTTACACACTTTATCCATATGTCAGCACAGCTTCATGTTCCCTGATTGAAAATGTTTTAAGTTGAGCTACGAGCGACAAATGCACCACCGGCTTCACTTCTTCATCAGCAGTGAATCTTTGTCCTCGTAGATCTGCTTTGCAATGTGGCAAGATTAGGAGTATAGGAAGGATGCGTTAACGACTTCAAACAAAGTTTTTGCAGTGTGTTGAGAGTATGGGCAGATGTGTGCAGACATGCATAGTCATGGAAGATCACAACGCCCTGAAGTTTCGGCTTTAAGCCTTCAATAAGCATCTCACTGTAATGAACATTGTCGATCGATAAACCTTTTTTTCGTGATAATGTTCCAACACTGGCCCTAAAGAATCCCAGAAAACTGTAAGCATAAATTTTCCAGCTGATGGTTGACTCTGAAACTTTTTCCTGGTTAAACAAATTGAGTTTGTTTCCATTCCTGCCGTTTACTCCCAGGCTCCTAGTAATTAATCCGTGCCTCATCACCAGTAATTATTCTCTTGAAGAAAATTTCACCTTGCTGATCATATTTGTCCAAATTTTGTCTGCAGATATAATAATGCTTCTGTTTACGCTCTTCAGTGAGTTGTTTTGCGCAGCAGGTACACTCTCAGACCACAAAAAAAACACACACACACACACACACATCACTGCACTCTGCTCTTCTTACCTGCAAATCACAAATGGCGCATCCATTTTTGCTTGCACCGTAGTTGCAAATGAACTGATGTAACACGTTCACACCTTTACAGCAGAGACTGGGGAGACAGTAGCCGTGACCGGAAAGCAATGAAAGTGCGGTGAACCAGACGTTTTATTATAACCAGTGCGGATGATTTTTCACTCACCGTCGTGTATTTTGATTACTATCCATTTTAGCCTACCTCACACACCACTTCAGCCACTCGAATAGATCCAGCACTTCTCTAATTAACATTGTTACTGAAGATAAAGAAGCAATTCCGACCACTGTAACTGAATTGCTAACATCACTTTGTTTCCCTAATGTACCACCCATCTATCACAGGAAGTGACACCCTTACCTCCCAAAAAGAAACTAGAACTTGTTCATGTTATGTTTAAATTGATTTCAGAAATACAACATGGTACTATATTACTCGAAACGCGTGTTGGCTACAAGGTACAAAACACCTCTTGTATTCTTGTGATGTTTGTTTTGCAGGAAGCCTTGTCAATCCTTCAGCTCTGGAGAGTGTTCTGTTCAGCGCAGCCCAACTTCGAGATAACGTACGCAGCCTATCACTACTTCCGTGGTAAAGGATGGGTGCCCAAGTCAGGCATTAAATACGGCACTGATTTAAGTAAGAAGGCTCAACTACACCACCTCCAAAAGCTAACATTGCTAAATATATGCGAGTTGTCCCCGACTTACGAACATTTGAGTTAAGAATTTCCACAGATACGAACGGACTGCCGTCCTACTTCCTGTTCAGTCACGACACTGCAGTGCATCAGATACCAATATTCGCAATTATATATACTATTTTTAGTACGTAAGTGAAGTTATAAACTGACAAAAGTCGGGGACTCCCTGTACAGTATGTGCTCTAGGATCGACATGAGGGGGCGACCGGTTATCGTCGTGGCCAATAATTTGGGCTGATGTATAGCAGTTTTACAATTATCGTTAAGTTTTATTGGTTTTATCAATAATTTTTGTTCCGATTGGTCACATGTAAAGTTATAAAATTAATTGAAGGAAGAATGATATCTTTACGCGTCTGCCACATCTTGATATTCTTACCGGCTGGCCCGAAACACAGATGCACACGGATAAATGATGTGTCTGAAGTTCTCTGTTTATTAAATAGCAAAAGATCATATTTGTATTGCCCTGTGTGACATTTGTCTTGTACATTAAAAGAAAAAAACATATAAGTCAGTATGGGTCATTTAGAGACCCAGAGACAGACAGACAACAGGAAGCACGTTAGCAAGGAATGAGAAAGCACAATGAGGGGGTTGTTTTAAAGACTTCGAGTCATGGAAAGGTTCACACAATGTCAGAAAACCTTACTTTAACGAAGTCTGTGCCATTTATGAGAGGACCAGAAGCTCCATCACTGGAGAGCGTTCTGAGTAACTCTGCTTTCTGTACCACAATCTGATGCTGCTGCTGAATCGAAAGTTCTTCTAGTTCGTTTTCAATTTTGCTAGTTTTAGCACTATTTTGGTTTTACTAAATTTTTTACTTTATTTACTTTGTAAACAATTAGAAAGCTGATTTTTCTAGAACAAATATTCTCAGTTTCTACGGAATGCTGATAAGATAATGTTTAAACGTTCTACTTAAATTAAACACATGCTAAAGTCATTTCAACAAAGTTTTTGCAGAAAATGCATATCGTTTTGAAATAATCAGTTCTGATAATTGGTATTGGCCTTGCAAAAAACAACAACAAAAAAAACATGTGGGTCAACACCTAATCGACATCAATATTGTTATTATGTTGTCTCATTTCCAATGTGTCCCACTTAATCCGAGTAAGAATATCCAGCCGGTGTAAGTGGAACTAGATGACAGGTGAATTATTCAGCCGGACTAAGCATTGCTTTCCTTGATCTCCTTACCTTTTTCGTCTTCTGTGTTTGTGTCAAGGACAGGAAAGTGACTCTTGGCTCCGAGTTTGGAGCACGAGACTGAAATCTTGGCACCAGAGCGGCTATGTTTCTGACATACGAGTCTGATGTTTGGAGCAGTATAGAGTTACTGTACGTCTCCTCAGTTCTGAGATTTCCCTTAACGTTTGCTTTTCTTCTGCAGTGCTGTATCGGAAAGGACCACCATTTTATCATGCAAGGTTGGTATTGGTTTGATTAATTCTAATGATGGTTACAATAATAGCTCTCAGGTTAAAGATATAATCACTTTGTGCTTAGACCCCTAAGAACTACAGTAGTAGTAGAATAACATCATGTCATCATTTTCCCCATAACCAACCCCACCACCACTGCTGAAGCTATGAATATCAAAACTATGCTATAGGGGTTAGGGTTGCATATTTCTCAATCAGTTGTTGAACACCTTAGCAATCAATAATCGATTTTTTATTAATGATAAATAAAAAAAAAATTCTCTCATTTAAACAGTTCTAGCAGCACAATCCAGTGTTTCCCATGCATTGATTTACTCATGCTGGCTCAGTACAACATCAACAGTGTCCGCCACAGATTACTTTGACATTTTTTGTTATTACAAAAGGGAGAAGTCTTATTTAATTGTAAAAATGTGTTCAGCACAGTGATTTATTCAGCCCCTCTCTCCCATAAGCGCACACACACACACACACACACACACACAAACCTGTCTGTGAATAGCCCCGCCTCGCCACTCGAGCACATTAGCCATGTTCACGAAGCGCTGAACATATGACAGTCCAAACCGTAAGATTGCCAAAAATGTTTTTACGAAAACCATGAACGGTTGTAAGACGTAACTGTGGATAAAAAATAAATAAACAAAGATGCGGAAAGGGGATTGTAGGCAGGCCAGAATTCATGAAAGGAAGTATGGAAATCCTGTCCTTCAAATAAGTTATTAACTTAACAAGCATGGAAGAAGCCCAGCTAGTAAGCATAGGATTCGACTGGGTTGTCATGGTTAGTGTAGCAGGTACGTAGCTGATGGTCAATATCACCTGCTTGGGAATCAAATGTTTACTCTGTCAATCTAGATAATTATTGGTGGAAAAAAATCCCAGATTTTAAAGGCTTCCTGAGGAAGCACAGACAGACTGACCTACAGGAATTAGTAAAACAGAGGTAAAAACTTGAGAAATATGATTAAATCATGCGAACGTAAAAGCATAGTGTGGGACAGTCACTTAGTGTTAACTAAAAGCACTTTACACAATGCGAAACAATAAAAAAAAATAAATGTCAGTTTTCATTTCTTTCTGTCCCCGTTCAAATACCACGCAGCACTGCCTGAACTACAAGAGCGCCCTCTTCTGGTGTGCAAGATAATAGATAGGCAGCTTGTGGCAAAATGTGAAGCAAAACAAACATTATTGTTTAATAAACTTTTAATCGGTTAAATTCAATTAATCTATTAATGATTATTAATCATTAACATCCCTAATAGGGGAAGAAAACTACAATCTTGCCATACAAAAATTTTTGATTTTTTTTTTTTGGTTTGTTTTTTTACTGTTTCAGGTCATCTGTGTAATATGTGGCAATAATCATAATATCTGTTGAAACTTTTATATTAAAAGGGGAAAAACTGCCAGTTCTGTTTTGTTAAACAGATATTTTTACCCTATGATATTGGTTAGTGCCAACAGTTTTGTTGTCTCTCTTAATATTATACTACCATACGGTATGACTTCTAATGATTTTACTCCAGTTACAATATGCATTGCATAAAACTTCGGCAGTGTATGCTAATACGGGTATATGCTAATAAAAGTTATCACCTAAAAATACACCAAAAAGAGCCAATCCTCTTGTCTCTAATAAAAATGGTCACATAAGATGATGATGATGATGTGTGCATGCACACTCCATATTACTAACATCGCTTGCTACAAAACAGAACTTGATATGGTGCAAGCCTATTCAGGATGAGGGTGCATACATGCATGCACACACACATTCCTTCAGAACTGTTCTAGAGACTCGTAGAACCTGCACTAAAATACAATGAAGCTGTGTTGCCTACCTTATTAATGCACATTTTGTTGCATGTATTTATTTTTCTACTTATGTTAAGATCTGTATTTGAACATTTGTAGTACATACAGTTGTACATTTTATTCTTGCTCTTGGTGTGCAGCTACTCCGTGGTTGTGGAAAGAGAAAACGAGTCGCTCCAAGGTCCTGCTCTGAGGCCTTTTACCTGGAGAGCTTTAGCTGCTCTCTGCCGAACCACTGCTAACGTCTCGAAGGTAAACCTTTCCCCTTCCTACATTTCTCATTAGTAATCATTAGTATATTAGGTTTGCCCATTATCGTTTCCGTGTTCCATGTGCAGGAGCTGATGTTTTGCTACGTCATCGTGCCATCGGATCTGACCAAGCAGGATATCTCCTCACCCGAGTGCCTGAGAATGCTAAAAGTTCAGGTAAGGCATTTGTTTCAGGCTGTCTTAAATTCAGTTTGAGTTTAATTGCAATATCTTAGCCACGTTTGACTGTGTGGGGACTTTTTATTTCAGGAAATTATTGTGAGCCGATGGATATCATCACGAGAACGAGCAGATCAGGAAGAAATCTAGAAATGATTGTGCTCTTGTGTAACATCTGATAATAACGGGACTAATTAAAATTCTTTGCACTTTCTATAATGCCGATTTCGTGTGTTCTCGTTTCTTTGCATAAGGCAGGTAGGCATATCTTGCACACAGTAAAAAGAGAAATGGGGCAAAAGTTAAACATTTGGTCGTATACAACAAAAGTCTACACCTACAGTACAAACACATCCAACATCCAGTAGGTAATTTTGCCAGTTTTAATAAATGCACAGGTAGTCCCTGAACTACGAACATTCAAGTTTGAAATTTCCACAGCTGCAAACAGACCGTGGTTCTACTTCCAAATTAAATTGCGGATGTAACACTAAACCATCACTACGTGCACCAAATACCAATATTAACAATTATATACAATATTTTCACTGTGTAAGTGAATGTATAAAATGTCCAAATTAAATTTATGAACGTGCTCCCGGAACGAAACTCGTCCATAAGTCAGGGACTACCTGTAGTTATTAATAGTGGAGTAGATGTCTGTTTCCTTGTGTGAACACACCACTTATTGTTATCGTTAGCAGTGCAATTTCGGCCACAGGAGAACATCTTTAATAAATCTATAAGCCTGTGTTCACACTAGTAAGTGAAAAGGGATTATTCATTCAAGTGCATGATGTAAAGCAATCGTCCCACACGTGCACACAGTCAAAAAAGTCGCATGTATTCCGATCTGACTGTTCTTCATGACCATGTATCAGATATGTATCCAACCTAGGACCACATACGGAAGTGGTTCAGATCTGAGCTGTAAAACATCAGATTAGTGTGCTCAGACAGCCTAAAAAAACAGATCAAACATCCATAGTGTGTCATTACACAGATATCATATTTGAGTTACAGTTGAACCTTGGATTAAACCAAATGAAATCTTCCCATAAGAAATGATGAAAACTCAAATAATTCGTTCCACAGCCCAAAAAAAATAATGAATACAATATGTAAAGTAAAAATAAAACAAATTAACCTGCACTTTACCTTTAAAAAAAAAAGTAAAAATAAAACCCAATAGATAAGTGTTTCCGTTTGTGCGCTGTGTATTTGTGGGCGTGTGTGCGTGTGTGGAATTAGCCCCTTCCCTCACCTCGTCTTATACAGTAAAACTCTGTAAAGGCGAGAGTGTGTGTGTGTGTGTCGGTGTCAAAAAACTCGGCACTCGTAAACCAAGACATGCTCGTTTTTCAAGTCAAAATGTATTAAAAATCTTTGCTTGTCTTGCGGAACACTCGTAAACCGAGTTACTCGCAATCCGAGGTTCCACTGTACGTCCAGCTGGTAATGTAACTGTAGCCTCGATGACTGGCTCAACAGATTATGTAAGAGTTGAGAACTGTCCACTTTTGTCCATTTTTTTTTGTGTTTTGTCTTAACACAGCCACCAGGTAAATTTAATAACATTGACTATCATTTATATACCAGTAGACTGGTGACAGGGTAATGGGTACCCAAGGCTCATCTTTGATTGTGTGGGCCAAAGGCTAGCTCATCTGGACCGATCCCACAGAAAGGCCAATGCTGAAAAAGGTTAATGCTGGCTATAATAGAAGATTTCAGAACATACAGTGCATTGTAGGTTGCTTAGTAGCGAGAAAGTTCAAGGTAGTTGATCTGGTCTCCAAATTCCCCAGATCTCAATCTGAACGAGCGTCCATGGAATGCATTGGACAAACCATTCTGATCTGTCAAGCCCTCCCCCCTACAACCCACAGCACCCAAAGGGTCCACAACGAACTTGGCAGTGCCAGACACAACAGCACACCCCATAGGTCTTGTGGAGTCATGTCCCAATTTTGTGTGGGTTCCGATTGTGTTGCCATGCCCAGGAGCCATCAGCAGTTGACTATTTTAGTATATTCTTGTGGACGGGCTACATCCATACACACCATTAGTAAGAGTTTGTGCATGCACAAAATATCAGCATTTGTTGCTTGCTTGTGTGATTAGCGTTTCAGACAAGAAGGTACACAGGAAGAACTGTTTATTAGAGCCCCAGTTTAATACAAGATCCAAGAGTAGGTTTCTGACGTGAATCTTTATACATACTTATATTGTTAGTAGTTTATTAAAAGATTCAAGTCAGATTCAATAGCATTATTCCACAGAGTCATAGTTTTGACTGGCATCAAGCTACATAATCTTTTTATTCTAAAGCTCAACGTCAAGAACCTAATACTTTAACCTTCTTTATCGTCATCACTCTTTCCTTCCTGTGCATTTCTCTTTGGACTGTCCACAATGTAGAAATGATTGGTGGAAATCTCCTGACACAGCATGGTGTACTTGGATGCCCGTTTGACGCGTGGCAGAATGAAAGTCTGAGTGAACTCGTCTTTGCTGAGCGCTCGCTTGGACTGCATGGCCAGCACACAGTTTATAAACATCAGCGTGTAGCTGTAGCAGTTGTGGTTCTCTTCATTGAAGCTGGAAAAAAAAAAGAGCAGAGCAGTGAGACATAAGGAAAAAATATCTACAGTATTTTGATACATGAGAACTGAATTATATCAAAGGTATCTAAATAATAAAAGAAAATAATAACCTTTGCCAGAGTGGATCCCACATCTCGGCTGAGGAGAATTTCTCCAGGTACTGATCCCACTGATTGATGAGATTGTACATGTCGGGCTGGACTAACATGATGCTGATGCAATGTTCCCAGCCCTCGCGGTCTCTCCGCACGCCAGACTTGGTGTAGTTATACACCACACCTTCACAACAATAAAGAGAAAGAGTGTTGGACGCAAATCATTCAGACAAAATTGGAAATGTAGTCTATCAACAAGAACATTCCTGGCGTGTGAGATTTGCTCCATTTGGTTTGCACTGCAGATACGAGGAAGCTGGTGAAAAGGAAACGCCTTTAGCCAGGAGTTTACCTCGGTGAAAACGAAATCCTTACACACAGCACTCACACAACATATTGAATTAGGTCTGTTAAAACAGTTTCTTATGATAGTGCCGCTGAGTTCGTAATTCTGATTGGACTGAAATTGGTTTGATTTCTTTCATATATTATCAGATCTAATAGTAATTGTTTCTATAGTAACAGCTCATTTTCAGGCTGTTGACCGGACATAATCTGTCTAATAAGAAAGAGAAATATGTTGATGTTTAGCAAAGAATTTAAACTCTCTGATATGATTACGGTTTCTGTAAGGAGATGCTTATTGAACAGTTAAAGAAGGAGTCTCCAGGATCAGCATTTAAAACAATCAGGAATGTCTTTAGGAAAGAGGAGTTTGCATAAAAGCTAACGTACAGCTATATAACAAATGAAAAATTGCTGTAGATAAATTAAATGTTATTGAAAACAAATCCTCTCTTGGTGGTAACAGTAACTCCACTTGACGACACGATGCATTACAACCATACAGTCTAGCATTGAGCATTTTCCCATACCATCATTCCTCATTCTGTTTTATTCCTTAAATGCAAATTAAATCAAAACTAATACAATCATTAAATTCTATATAAAAATTTATAGAATTCTACTTTACACTTTTTACCCGTCAGCAAACACTTCTGACTGGGAAAAAAAAAGAAATAAAAATTTTGAATGCCAATATTCAGTTTGTTTGTTTTTTCTCACAAAAACACTAACAACTTGACTCCATAGTAGCTACGTGTGTGATTACTATGAAGATTATGATGCGATAACTCCTTTGGCACTGCACCTTATCACGTTACAATCCTCATTGTAACACCCTGGAAGGGGTGCCAATCCATCACATGCGCGCACACACACACACACACACACACACACAACTAGGCCAATCTGCATGTCATTGAATGGTGGGAGGAACCCAGAGTATCCAGAGGAAACCCACCAGGACTCCACGCACACAAACCCGAGGTGGAAATCGAACCCAACACCCTGGAGGTGTGAGGTGAAAGTGCTAACCACCATACCACAGTGCTGGCCCATTAAGTTGATTAAGCTTACACAGAGTGGCCCAAAAGTCTGGATCCATAGGTATTTAAAAGTCTAAATTGCAGCAAATGCATAAATTGACAGGATCGGACTTTGTGGCACTTGTATGCACTAAATACAAGAACAGAAAACAACTGATGTAAGAGATAATGTCCTCCTTTAGTGCAACTAAATTGTTCTGGGTCGATTCTGATAGATGATCCAAAGAAAAAACGACTATGGATCCAGACTTTTGTTCGACCCTGTATATCATTCCTCTTCCTCAACATCTTTAAACGTTTTTTTTTTTCATTCTTCTCCATAAAGCCTTCCTTTTTTGGAATATATATATATATATATTAAAACATTACCCTTAAAATCACCAGGGATTTGAAGAATCGTCTGGTAACATCCCGGTGCCCCAACACAGCACTAACCCACTCAGACTCCACATACCCTTTGAAGGTTGCAGTTGTGTGTGTCACTGGGATGTTACCAGACGATTCTTCAAGTGCTGTAACTTGCAAAGTGAGGCCTCCCACGGATCTGACATGTTTGCCTAGCGCATACAGTACTATGGATGTTTGATCGTATTGCGATCTGGGAAACTTGGAGACCGAATCAACAACCTTGAACTCTGCCTGCTAAGCGCCATATATACAGTATATAGCAAGCTGTGATGCACTGTGAGTATTCTAATTGGATACTGTTCTTTCATAACCACTATTAACGTTTTTTCAGCTATTTGTGCTGCATTGGCTTTTCTAGGTTGATCAGACCGGACGGGATGAACTTTGGTGTCTTTGGTGCCCATGATCTTCTCACCAGTTTACTGGTGTATATAATTGATACCATTATTCAATTCACTTGGCGATGGTGTCAGTGTTGACCGGTGTATCTAGATCAGGGGTGTCAAACTCAAACGTTCCTGAAGGGCCGTAGACCCGCAGGGTTTTGTTCCAACCCTCGAGGACCTGCAGAGTTTAGCTTCAACCATAATTAAAAACACCTGATCCACCTAATCAAATCATTAAGGCTTATTTGAAAACTACATGGCATATATGTTGGAGCAGGGTTGGAACAAAACCCTGCGGGTCTGCGCGCCCTTCAGGAACGGAGTTTGACACCCCTGCTCTAGTGTGTATTAGGGTTGCCAATAGATTAATACACATGCTATAATAATGTAAAATGTCCCGCTTATGACACAACTACAAAAAAACGATACTAAATGAAGAATTTTAAGGTGTAAAAACATGTTCTGATGTGGTACACCAAGTCTTTTTATATCTTTATTCATCTGAAATATAATGTACCTTTATGATATATGAAGCAGAAAGTTTCCTGTATAGACTGGAAAGTTGGAATGGGTTTGTGTTAAACACATTTTGCTTCAGGAATTTCTTTCTTTCTTTCTCTATTGTTTTTCTCCTCGAGAAAAAATATGCAGTAGTATTCTTTCGGTTACAGAAACACAAATCTTAATCTGTTCCATAGGAAATGAAGCTACTGTACAAAACACTTTTGATGGTGTCGGCACAGTCAAGCATACAACGTTTGTACATTTTACTTACAAATATGAATAAAGAGTACATATACAGTATAGATTTAAGGTGGAATTATGTACTTTAAATCATTTTAACGGTAAACCATTTCCAGATTCAAAGTTTAAAAAAGGAAAGATTAGACACAGTAAAAGCATGGTGTCTACAGACAAGGAAAGAGACAGTTTATTGTCCCTTTTTATTGGAAACAAAGCTTAGTTAACTTAGATTTAAGGTGGAATTATGTACTAATCTATGCTTAGTTAACTTCATTTACTTCCTTTAAATTAAAGCTCCGGATTTCATGTTGGTAAAGGTGATGTACAGTAGATGATGATAGATGATATAGAAACGGTTATCATTGTTGGATGATTTAGAAAATCATGACCGACTCACCAGTTGTGTCAGTAATTCCAGTATGCAGATCTGATCCGCCATCGTATTCTCTGCAAATGATGTCACATTATACATTTCTTTCATAAATAAGCAAATTAAAGCCTTCGTGATTAAAGGTCCGACCTTTACCTGAGCTTGTTCTCCTCTGCTGGGGCGATGAGGAACGCGCAGGGTGTTTTGTGGCCGTTGGTGAAGGGGTTAGGGATGCTGATGGGCGCCTCCTCCAGCCTTCTCCCACTGAAGCTCGTGCCACACTCGGGGCATTCCTCTGGCACGAAGAAACAAAAAATATCTCTGTCACAGTGACTGAATTTGATAATGCTCTTATCCATCGAAGACGGGCATTGGGAGCGTCTAACTGCACGCTCTGCCCTCCGGCACCATCCGCTTCATTCTGGCGGCCTGTCCGCGGCAGAAATGGAGGCCAACAGGTGTGTTTCAGCAGTCTGACGTCTACTGATCATTTGTAACGCACCTATCAGGTTGCGCCCAGCCTTACACCTGTGGAGCAGTGCTGTCTGCACAGCAACGTGTAATGGACAGTTAATGCTCAGGTGGACACGAGCAGGACCTCCTACATTACTTTTGCCAAAATACTTCCATGAATATGATGTTTGAATAAGCATTGAACATCATGTCTCTGTTTTCATTGTCAGACAGACAGTGTTTTAAATGGAAAGTACGAGTGGGGTCTTTCTAAAAAGAACAGAAAAAAAGAATACAAGGAAAAAAGAAAATAGATGGATGGATGGATGGAAAGAAGGTAAAGAAAAGGCGATGATGGGTAAAAGGAAAATTAAATGGACGGAAGTAAGGAAAGGGATGAACAGATGGAAAGAATGAATGATGAATGAATGGAATTATTAAATAAAGGGGGGAAAGGGGGCTGGATGGATAGATGGCAGGAATGAAAATTGAGAAGAGAGGATGAAAGAGAAAAAGGAAGAAATGGATAGAATGGAGGATAAATTAATGAAATGAAAGGAATAGCAGGACGATTATATGCACGGAAGGAAAAGAGTATGAATTGAAGGAAAGAAAGAAAAGGGGACAGAAAGATGGAAGGAACGTGCCAGTGAAATAAGGATAAAGGAGGGGATGGATGAAGGGCAAAAATGAAAAAGGAAGGAAGAAAGAAATGGATGGAAGGAAAAGAAAAAAAAGAATGAATGAAGAAAGAAAGAAGGAAAAGGATGCATGGATTGAAGGACAGATGGACATCAAACAAGAACGAAAGAACGTGTACAAAGAAAGACAGTCTTTGGTTAGAACATTTTGATGTCTTCATCTAATGGTTTCATCTAAGGGCATAAAATTGCATATTTAAAGAGTCACAGATGTAGTCTTTAGATGATGTTTATTTCGGTGTGAAGACATTTTCCAAAGACAGATGTACAAAGAAGGTTGTTGGAAATTTTAGGCTTATTGTTTAGTAAAGAAAACTAATTGTTCGTGTCATTTTCTATATCAATCTAATCTAGATAAACAATACTTAAATTTAAATTTTAAACAAATCAAGAAAAGCTTGTGCATTTTCAGGAACTGATACACAAAAGACAAATGTCAAACACCTTTGCACATATAAGCAGGTAACAAGCAATATATCAGTATACTGTACATATAAAACCATATTTGTGATTTATTTACGGTTGCCAGATTTCTTTAAAATTGAAGAATGTGCATGCAATGTATGTAATTTGAACGCAAGAACCGAACTTCCACAGGAGTGATGTTAATCGAGTAGGCTCCTAACCCCATATCATGTGATTTTTATTACTTCTAAATGCAAACTTCCCATGTATCTAACCAGTTACTTAAATGGTTACTGCAAATGTAACTGACACAATCAAACAAAAGCAATCATAAAGAAATAATAAATAAGCATCTAATTCACATAATTTGAATATATTATATATCATGCAGCTTGAGAGTGAGTTATAAGTGACAAAACAATCTCACTTACCATAGGCTGAAAACATCATTGATTCAAGGCCGCAAATATATAAATCTATAACAATATAATTACAACTGGCAACAGATCTGCGTCTATAAACTAATCCTATAGGCTCGGATGTTCTCCTTTAAATCAGTGTTTAGAGACTGCCCCTATTGTTTACATTTAATAAGAATGAAAAAATACAGGTTTATATGATAGTAAATGAAAATAAAACTACCGTTTTTGCTTAATATTTACTTATTTAGACATGGATGGTCTTGGCCTGAAATTGTTAAAACCTAAATCACGTATTCTGAGAAGGACCTGCGTTTCTATCTGTTCGATTCACAGTAATTGTAGGTCGATATTGTTGTGGGCATGGAGGACCTGGCATCCTTTTACAAGCTAGTTTCACCTTACAAAGCACATACAATAGAAGTCATTTCCTAATGCGCAGTACACACACAGTACATCACATTGTGAAAGGTGTCTGCACAATACCAAAGAACGTCTTACACACACCATGTGTTTCCAGGAAACTATTTATTAACCATGAAACCATGATTACCATGATTACTTCATGAGTCCTTCAGAACGTGTTCAAATATACATTAACTAAAGTTAATTAAGTTAAGCCTTTATTTGTCACATCTACATTACTGCACAGTGAAATTCTTCCTTCGCATATCGCAGCATAACTAGAGTCAGAGTGCAGGATCAGCCATGATACAAAGAGCTGAGGGCCTTGCTCAAGAGCCCAACAATGGCAACCTGGTGGAGCAGGGACTCGAACTGCTGACCTTCTAATCAGTAACTCAGTACCTTGGCCCTCTGAGCCACCACGGCCCCTCCCTTAGTTATTAGAAGAATGTCAGTTGTTCTAGAATACTTCTTACAAGAACATGTCAAGCCATGATGAAACTGGCCCTCATAAAGACCATCCCAGGAACGCAAAACCAAAACGTACCTCTGCTGCAGAGGAGAAGTTAATCTTAGAGTTACCAGCCTCAAAAATGACCAATTAACATGTTAAAACTAATGTTAAAACGTCAAATTAGAGACTTTATGACCGTTTAACAGAGCATACAGAGCAGACGCATCTCAAAATCAACTGTTCAAATGAGATTATTACATATTTTTGGATGCCTTCAGCATTGTTTCGCAATGTATGGAGAACTAAAAATCAGGAAAGACCGTGTACAGCAGCGTGTAGTAAAAAGCAAATTGTAATTAGTTCATTATTATTTGTTTGTTACTATGAAGCTTAAAACATAAAACACAGAACTGTCATTTATTACATGGTTCATTGTAAAATTGTAAACTTCCACTGGGTTTATGGGTTACACATGAAAAAACACTAATTAACTGCGCTTATTGATCAACAATGTAAAAGCCATGTTGTAAGAGTTCTTCATACACCCTGATGAACATGGAGGCATGCTTCATTCGGGACAGAACGTGGGCGCTGGTGAACTCGTTTCTGCTCAGAGGAGCTTTACTGTCCAGAGATCTCATGTGGTTTATGAACGTCAGGGCGAAACCGTAGCAACACGAGCCAAACTCCCTCTCCTCATGAAATCTTCAAAATTGAAGAATAGACAAATCAACAAATGTTTCTGTTTAACTCTATGTTATGAAGTGTACATAATTCTTGCTGATATTCTAAATAAAAAATACTATTCATTCATTTGAATGAATTAAAATAAAAGTGCAGCAGAGAGTTGTATTACTTCAGTCATTCTAATATGTTAGCGTTTTGATAACACAACAACTTACTAACTAACTTGTATGGCAGCTACATAAACGAAATCAGATACTGATACCTGTAGGTGTTCCTCCATTTTTTTAATGAAGATAAGAGAAGGGCAAATTTAGTGAGAGAATAACTGTTTATGACTCTTATAAAATTGGGAAACGCAGGAGCTAACCTGTTTCATGGATAAACTTCAAAAGTAAGTATGAAGGGGAGAAATCAGAAAGCAGGAATGTTATAAAATAATCAGCTTCATGTTTAAAAAAACCTAATGCTTGATTATTTTTCCATGACAGCACACCCTACATGTTTTATTATTCCTCACGTATTTCACTAAAGATAATCAGAGATCGGAAAACACACATTAAAATACATACTATTTTCATAGTATTACATAGGATTTTCTACACAACAAGTATAAAAAAAATAGGGATCTGAATACACATCTGGTTTCCTATAAATCTGCTTTGTCTATTGTCTATTAAAAGCACTATACAACAAACTATAATTGCTTTATTTATGGTTTATTGATCAGACTACACCTTAGAAAATCAGCATGAACATAGCAGCAACAAGAAATAATTCTACAAATATATTTTCATATATTTGGCAAACCATATAAAAAGTATATGCTTGTACTATATATTTAGTTCACATAAATTTTTAGGTGAAATGTGGATAAACTCACCGCTCTGGAGTCCACGCTGAGAGTGATGAAAAGATTTCCAATTCTTTATCCCACAACTGTGTTAGGTCTTGTCTATACGGTGGAACCAGTTGGATGGAAACACACTGCTCCCATCCGTGTTCATCCTTCTTCACTCCTGAGAGAGTGTAGTTATACACCAAACCTAAAGGACAAAATCTGTAGTGATGATCAGATACTTGCATAACTACAATAAATAGCTATAAGAGCCGTATTTAGTGTTCAGGTTAGAAATCAGGTTGAATCAACTCAGCACCAGTGCGTTTTATTTATAGAGCACTTTTAACAACAGCTTTACAAAATAAAAACCTCATGGAATTGAGTTTGAAAAGTTTTGAGGAAATATATACATCATAATTATCACATTTTCCCGGATAAACAAGCCGAGGGCAACAGTGGCAAGGCAAAACTCCCTGACATGACAATAGTAAGAAACCTTGAGAGGAACCAGTCAATGTTGATCATGATTACCAACAAAACAATTAACAACTAATCTCTATTATTTCCAAACAATCAGTTGATCACTTTTTTCCCCAACCAGCCATCACTGATCACCATCATTCCCCCCACCATTAATCACATTTCTCCTAAATAAACAATATCTGAAAAAGGATATTTTTCACTTAAATTCCTCTTTGATCTTCATTTTTAAGCTCCCTTCTTGTCCGAATTTATAAGTAATAAAGCAATCAAATCAGTCAGTAGGAATTTCCTTGTGTTTATTTCTAAATTTTCCTATCATTGATTCTTTATTTTGTACTCTTGCCAGAAGTGTATGGTAGTAATTATTACTATTATTATTCATTCATTATTACGATTCGTTTCATCCTTCAATGCTGCTTATACTACACAGCGTCGCAGGAAGTTTGGAGCTCACCCCAGGAAACTTCGGGCACAAAGTGAACAGGGACCCAATCCTCTACCGGGCACAAATACACATATACAGTACACAGTACACACTGACATACTCATTCACACACAAATACTAATTACCTTAATCTGCATGTCTTTGGACTGTGGGAGGAAACTGGAGTACCTCAAAGAAACCCACCAAGCACAGGGAGAACATAAAAATTCCACACACATAAGGCGGGAATCGAACCCTCGACCCTGTGCAAGGCCTCAGTGCTAACAACTACACCACAAATTATTTTTTACTTTTCTAAAAACCCTCCTCTGTTCTGTTAAGAGTGTTTAGGTCTTCAAACCTTTTTATTACACATTACACAGGCTACATGAGAGTAACGATGCAATCATCTGCAAATTCCTAGGTATATGAGATCATCTAGCGACCTCTAGCGGAGATTTGAGCATGTACAGGCTGATTTCACCTTAAAACAGTTGGCAACACTTGAGGCAAAGAAGCACGCGCTTTACCTTTTGAGTCGGAGACTCCAACGTGTAACTCCGTCTCGCGCCATTCTCTTAACCGGAAGAAAAATACAAGTGGCAAAGAGTGTGTAAATCCTCCCACATTTCATGAATGAATGTATAGTTTTTTTTGTTGTTGTTCGTTCCACCTACCCTAAACACCATGGGCCTTCGTTTGCTCCTAAAAGAAATGCGCACCGAGATTCATGACCGTTTGTGAAAGGAGAAGGAAGCGCCACCGGGGCGTCTAAAAGCCCAAGGACGAGAGGATTACAGCAAACAGGGCACACTTCTCCCCCAGACCGACATGTAGTATCTTGATTTAACTTGACATCTTGTTTTGAAAAAATATAAATATTCTTCCCACAGTGCCTAAATTTGATCACCGTTCTCTCCATTTTAAAGCGCACAGGTGATCTAAAGGAGGGTGCACCTCCTCCTACTGGCCACGTATAGGTACAACATGAAACGAACCATTATTTCAAATACAATTAGTTTGTATTTATTCCAAACATATATTATTGCAGATTTATGTCAAATTAGTTGGAATACGCTGTTACATATATAAACCGTACATACAACATAAACACTCCTCGCCATCCTTTCCCAAGGGTGCTCTTCGATGACGTCATCTTTTACATGGGAACTTGAGGGTGCTAAGGACCCAAGTGTTAATTTGGCACTGTACATATGGCACTAATTGGAGTTCAGATGTGACACACTTGAAAAAAAAAATCCTCGTTTTTTTTTTTTTTTTTTTAAATAAAAGTAACTTAACAAGCTATTAACCTATGCGGTTAACAGTGCGGAACCAGGAATCGAATTCGCTGTTGTAGTCGGCAGTAATTTGAGGTCGCACAAATAACCGTATGAGAACAGGAAGCAAAATATAAACTGCGTATATATGAAATAAAACATGTCAACAAAGCAAGTCACGTGCAGGTAAAACTCTGTACATATTCTAGAGACTTAACCGCAGAACAACGTGAACGAAATACGAGTTGTATACGACGGGGTTAGTGTCGTTTGACTTTGACGCGAAACAAAAAATGGTGCAGTGTTACTGTTAGCTTGCGGACTAGCGGCGTTTTCTCTGTGAGTTTTGGTTGGATTTTGAATAGTTAGCAAGAAACACACGGAATATCTGTCATTTGCAGCGTCGTAACACAGTGAAAAAACCAAAGGTTTATGAGGTATTTGTTCGTTATAGCGGTTCAAATGAATGTCAAATTGCTCAGTGTACCCTATACGTGTGCACTACGTAGGGTGGTTGTTCGGCCAATGTAGTGCTCTGTGTATCCCATAGGGGGCAGTTTGGGATAAGTTATGCTATATGCTTACCTACTTGCGCTAACTTCTTACATGTAAATTAGGTCTTTCTTTGCATTATAACTGGATCACATTTCCTCCTGACTCTTTGCAGATATTTCCTTCATGGCGTTTGTCGAGAGGGGAACAGGTGCATGTTTTCACATGATCTGGCAACCAGCAAGCCTTCAACAATATGTAAATTTTATCAGAAAGGTGTATGTGCTTATGGAGAACGATGCAGGTAAGATCTTCAAGAATGGCACATTTGTAGTTGCTACAGATTAAGAACTCACAGACGTGATTTGTGTTATTTTCTCTAAGCAAGTCTTTTTTTGTTTCAGATATGACCACATCAAGCCGGGTGGCCGTGGAGGTGGACCCCCTGTGGATCACACAAACCGAGCCGGTAGTGCAGGAGCATCTGTTCTGCCCTCCACGGGACCTGGACCTCCACCTCCACCAAGCACCACTAGAATCACAAAGAAGCCTCTCGTGCTGAGAGACCGAGGTAGACCCAGTTATCTATTACCTACCTATTAATTATGCTTGAGAAGTTGTTCTCAGTTTTTTATTATTATTGATTTGTACGCTCACCTGCCACTTCATTTGGTACACCTCGGTTGGACACCCTTTTGGGTTCAGAGCTGCCTTACTTCTTTCCTTAATATTTTGGTCCGTACTGACATGATAACATCACGCAGTTGCTGCAGATTTGTCGGCTGAACATTTGTGATGTGACTCTTCTGTTCCACTATTTTCCAGTTTGATTCTATTGGCTTGAGATCTGGTGACTGTGCAGGCCATTTAAGTACAGTGAATTAATTGTCATCTTCAAGAAAGCAGTTTGAGATCATTTTATCTTTGTGACATGGCGCGTTATCATAAATGGATAGACCTGGTCAGCAACAATACTCCGGTAGGCTGTGGCATTTACATAATGCTAAATTTGCGTAAGGATCTCGAAGTGTGCCAAGTAAATATAAAATCAGGACATCAGGCAAAGTTTTTTCCAATCTTTTAATGATAAATTTTGGTGAGCCCATTTAAATTGTAGTCTGATGTGTAGCCTCACAGGAGTGACACCCCGTGTGGTCTGCTGCTGCTGTAGCCCTGTGATTAAAGGTTTGATGGGTTATAATGAACATCTCCCACTGGATACGTCAGACGTAACAAGATGTTATTTGATTTTTGTCTGTTGCCTTTCTATTAGCTCGATCCAGTGTTGTCATTCTCCTCTGACCTCTGGCATCAACAAGACATTTTAGCCCAGAAAACCACTGGACAACCTCTTTTTTTTTTTCAGACCATTTTCTCTAAACCCTAGAGATGGTTGTGTATGAAAATCCCGGTAGATCAGCAGCTTCGGAAATTCTCAGACCAGCCTGTGAGATGATGCTTTTTCTTTAAATCTGTCATAACCCAGTGGCTAAGTTTAATTTTTCAGTGACTAGAAAAAAGAATAAATACATAATAAATGGTTCCTTTTAGAGACACACACACTGTGACACTAGATACAAGCAGATGAATATGGATGTTTCTTTTTCTTTGTTTTTCCCCCATAAAGATTTAGATAACATTTTAATGTGCTGTTATTTTGAGTATTTTTTAATTCATTGCTTGCCTCACTCACTTTTTAAACCAGCACGTCTATAGTATAGATCATTAAGTTTTGTCACTGAAGTCCTGTTTTGAAAATTTATTCTGGATAAACCTGGATAAATCCTTCTCCTGATGTCTCAAAGCTTTAGGAGGTGACAGTCGAGGGCAGCCGTACAGCGGAGAAAGTGCAGAGCTTTTGGATTGCTGGGATTACAGAGACATCTCTCAGGTCAAACCCCATAGCTACCTGGAGGCCATCCGCTCGGGGCTGGAGAGTTCAGCCACAGCCAGCGTACCAGCGTTCCCAGACATTTCCCATCAGGCCCTGCTTTGCCCTTACGCAGCCGCTGGCCAGTGTCACTATGGCGACACATGCCCGTATCTCCATGGCGACATGTGTGAAATTTGCAGGTTGCACGTTTTGCACCCGCATGACCCAGTGCAGAGAGCAGCACATGAGAAGGTGAGGGATGCCGTGGATTTATTTACACATTCTTTGATGTATCAGATTTTCAGTGGGTCAGTAGTTTACATACACTTTGTTTTTAATTTGCCTTCTAATTTGTCTGCGCTTCAAGCAAATGCATTCCAACAGCTTCTTACAAAATTTACCGGGAATACTTGCCCATTCCTCCTGACCGAAACTGGTTTAAATAATTGCTTCTTTTTGCAGAATCTAAGGATTTTATAACACGTGTTTATGTCGGAGACATTTTCAACGTCATATGCAGTGTTGGGGGACGTCACTTTTTAAAGTAACTAATTACATTACAAAATTACTGTCTTCAAAAAGTAATCTGTTACATTACTGTGTTCCTTTCTGATAAAAGTAACTAGTTAGAGTACTTTTCCATTGTGCGTCCTCATTCACGTTGTCTTAGTCAAGATCTTTATAATTATTCTACCATCATCACTCAACCAAGTTTGGCCCATAATATGTTAACTACTAATACTCGTATCTCACCTATGCGGTTTCGGCGGTGGCCGTAAGTATGGATCATCATGATTCACCGCAAGTTTTGGCTCTGTGATTAGGTTTCCATCTTTTTGTGCGTCGGTCCTCGCATAGTCAAACCGCATAGGTGAGATAGGGGTATAACAGCAGGAATAAAATAACTTTGTAACGCGTTACACCCAACACTGGTCATATGACATAACACCAACCTCTTTAGCATTTAAGCACAAACTTAATACAGAAATGTTGAGGTTTTTATCTCCAGTACGCTGTTTCGGTAACCAAAGGTCATTTGTGCGTTCTCCGTATTGACCCATAGAGCAAAGCACATGTCCTATACGTTCACCTTTATAAATAAATATTATAAATTAATTTCTCATAGCTTTTGGATGATTTTTGTTTCACCAGAGCTGTATATGGTCTGTGACTGTGACCTATTAGACTTTCTGAGGTCAACCGGCTGAACAGAAGTAATAGGCACTGCTCTGTTCAGAGGTACATAAAGCAGGAGGAAATAAAATGCTTCATTCTAGTCTCTGTTAGTCTGTGACAATAAATCCTTGTATGTGTGTGACCGTTTGTGAAACTTCAAAATTTTAGCTTTCAAATGAGACAAGTCACATATAGACTTATTTCCACTGTTCCCTCACTGTGATCCTCATCTTTCTCTAATTGATTGTTTTTAAAACGGATGAAAGGTAGTGTAATGGTCACTCTCCAGAGACATGCAGATTGAGCTAATTGGCGTGTCCAAATTGCCCATAGTGAGTGCATTAGCGTGTACATATGCCCTGTAATGAAATGGCACCCCGTCCAGTGTGTACCCTGCCTAGTTCCCCGACTACCCTGGGATAGGATCAAGGCTTCCTCCGACCCTGTACAGGTTAAACGCCACAGAGTATGAATGAAAGAGAGAGAGTGTAGTTGTTGAATACGTAAGCTCCTTTGAGCTATGATTCTCCTCCTCTGCAGGTGTGTATGACTGCGTTTGAGAAGGACATGGAGCAGGCATTCGCGGTGCAGCACAGCCAGGAGAAAGTGTGCAGTATCTGCATGGAGGTGGTGTACGAGAAGGCGTCTCCGTCCGAGCGGCGCTTCGGGATCCTGTCCAGCTGCTGCCACACCTACTGCCTCGGCTGCATCCGCCAGTGGCGCTGCGCCAAGCAGTTCGACAACAAGATCATTAAGTAAGTAACCCCATGTGAGGAACATCCTCAGAGCGAAGGCAGGAAACTGCTCATCTGATTTTCAGCAGGAAGTCATTTTGAGATTAACAAAGCGTTTTTAAACGGTGTTTAAAAAATTTTGATGTAAACTTGCCGGTGTATGTCAGGAATATACATTATTATTGAGTAATGTTGTGGAACAATATTAAAATTCCTATGGTCTGAAGTCACCTGTATGAACTGAAATGCCATCAGCGTCTTTATTTTTTAGAAATTCATTTTAATTTATTTGTGACAGCTTGTTTATACATCGTTAACACCATGTCCACACACAGCTTGTACCAGTTTATCTTGGAAGATTTAAAGTCTGTGTAATAGTGTTTAATAGAAATCAGTAACAGAATGTGTGGTTATGTTAACAAAATAAGCGCACTGTGTTGTTAATACACAAAGGTATTCATAAAGATGAAGCAGTGAAGCAAGTATGCAAAGAAGCTGTAGCACACTTTATTTCACTAGAACGCTTAGAAGACATATGCCTATAATAATAATAAAGAATTTGCGATCTTGATTTTGTTACTACTACAACCATTTATGTTTAAAAAATATATAAAATGTAACAGTAAAAATGTGGGATTTACGTGTGGAAATACACATACCTAGAATTAATTGGCACTCATTTACTTATTTTTAGGATTTTAAGGATTATTTATTTGGAGGAATTATTTTGAGTTAATTTTTAACAATTAATTATTATTATTATTATTGTTGTTGTGGCTGTTAATGCTAATGATGCAAAATAAATAAAAAGTAAGCATGGTTAACTACAAGGGGTGTTGAAGGGAAACTGGAACTAGTGAATTGTCTTGTGAATGACGGCCTAAAACTAACTGACTTTTACAGAAGACTTCAAGCACAGTACAGCGATGAGACTCTTAGTTGCAGTAAAACATTTGAACGGTGCATAGGTTTTAAAGTAGGCTGTACGTCCGCGATTGACGATCTTGACCAAGGTGGCTCAGACCGTACTACAGTCGTTCCTCTGAATATTCAGTGCGTGGAAATGTCTTGCTCCACGACATTTCCCCATATTTTGAGACAGGAAGCAGGCAGCCCAATCATGGCTCTGGTGTAGAAAACCTTGATTGTATCCGAGCACTAGTGAAACACTGGGATAAGTGCGTTAGTGTAGCAGAGGATTATATCGAGAAATAAAGGACGTTTTTACTCTCATAACTGTGTTCTGTTATACTGCACAATTAAAAGTTTGACTTGAACACCCCTCATATTTCAAAGTATATTTTATTGTTTATTACACAGTGTAAAACTCGAGCTTTGTGTGATGCGCAGGTCTTGTCCAGAATGCCGGGTGGTGTCTGAGTTTGTTATTCCCAGCATGTACTGGGTGGAAGATCAGGAGGAAAAGAATCGTCTCATTGAGGAGTTCAAATGTGGAGTCAGGTGAGAAGCTGAACGAGTAATCCTTACTTGTTACATGACTACCCACAGTGCAGTACAGTAAGGTAGTAAATCTGCGATTAAATATATTGTTGATCTTTTCATGTTGGCTGGTCTATAATTTTTTAAGCTCCTCTGCTGAGTTTTATTACCCGCAGTATCAGACACATTTGTTTTTAGACTGTCTATTGGTCCAGCAGTGGTATTATAAGTCTATGTTGTGCCCGAAGAAAGATTATTTATTGCACTTTTTTTTACATGTTATTGTAATTGTGATTTAAAATAATTTGATAAAAATGTCATAGATATCATTCAGCGCCTTTTCAATTGAACTTTATTTGCGCATGCCATTTTTTCAGGCAAATAAGCAAACTGTACCAGGCCACAGTGTTAGCTTTTTTTTTTGACATAAGGTCCAACACTAATTACCCTGTTTCCTACTTTTATTTGATGGAAAGAGGGAAAAGGTAGTTTATTCAAGTTTTCTTCTTTTTAACCTGAAAATAGGCCACAGTTACTATTAAGGAATATGACAAAAACATGACATGACCTGGAGATATTTGTACTACTGTACATTATAAAAAAACACAGTAGACGCCTCCGAGTGGCGCAGTGGTAAAAGCGCTCGCCCTATCATCCGGAGATCGCCAGTTCGAATCCCGGGTGGTGCTGTAACCTCTCGCAGCCGGAGGTCTAGAGAGAGCTGATTGGCCGAGCTCTCTCAGAGGGGAGGGGTGAGAGGTGCATTAATCACGGCTCTACAGCCAGTCAGGGGCGCACTACTGAGTGGTAGTAGTAGCCTTAATGTGGGAGCCCCCTAGTGACGGGGAGAAATTGGACACGACTAAATTAGGGGAGAAAATCGGGGGGGAGATCCAAAAATAAATAAATAAATAAAATAAAAAACACAGTAGACATAGCATTGTATGACGTTGTTAGCAAACTGCCAGCAGAGCAGTACTATTGAATTAAAAAGAAGATCTGTGAAAAATGTTCCATACTTTTGACGCAATTTAGACAAACGTATTAAACATGAAATATTTTACAGATTCTGTTTATCTGTTTTTAAGATCAGTGTGTAAATTATTATTCAAAGAAATTCTCAACTATGTAAGAATACATGATATTATTAGTATGTAGCTGCATGCATCAAATAATCAGTGTTTTTCATCACATTACCCAGACTAGTCACAATGCATGGTGAGATTTTTTTTTGGCTGACCGTGTATATATAATATTTAATAATGTATTCTTCTCAATTATCTCAGAAGTAGAGTGGTGCAGTCCGAATGACATGGTTCCAAAGCTTATGCCGATATGTGAAAGGTTAACGGGCTAGTCTTTAGAAGTCTGCTTCCCTGCAGTGCCGAGTATGAACTGCTTTTGATCTTGCAGGTGCACTAAATAATTGAAACCATCCTTTTTCTGAGGTTATGGTTAGCAGAGTCTGGGTTGTATCGTCATTTAATGTTCTCTCCCGTCAAGCTTCGTACATCATCACACGTTCCATAAACTACTGATTTTTCCCATTGTAAAATGCTTCATGTGTTTTGCAGTAAAAAACCCTGCAAGTATTTTGACCAGGGAAGAGGAACATGTCCGTTCGGAGGGAAATGTTTCTACATGCACGCCTACCCTGATGGAACGCGCGCTGAACCGGACAAACCCCGGAAGCAGCTCAGCTCAGAAGGAAACGTTCGGGTAACACTTTTCATTAAACAGTATATTAACTGCTGTACATTGTTTATTATTAACAATAGCATTAATAACTGATAAACGGGGGATTTCTCAAATAACAGAAATGGATGCAGAACATGCAAATTAAGCAATTAAAATGGTTTTTATTGTCATTTCAACCAGTACAGTACAGTGAAATGAAACAACATTCCCCCAGGAGCAACGTGCTACATAGAACAAGACAAAAACTACACAAGTCTACATCTAACTAAAATGGAGATTATCACAGGACGATATACGTAAAGGGCATGTTTGCAAACGTACAATCAATAACCAATCAAAACAAATGTCATATAAGGACAGTACCGACCAGTACGCAGGTCAAGAGTGAATAAAGTACAAGGAAAATATTGCCGTATAATAATTTAAATGTGACCTGCCTTTTCAGTAGCAGTAATGCAGGTGACCTCTAGGGTGCAGCATTTCGTATACAGTTCTTTCAGCAGTAGTTAAAAAGAATAAAAATAAGAATCCTATTTATGAACAGGTGGCATTAAAACAAGTATATAATTCTGAAATCAGGGCAAAATGTGAAGTTCAGTGTGAATGACTCGGCCAGTAGAGATTATTTGCACTTTTTACATTTGAACTGAATTCTGAGAGTAATATGCTGAGAGTAATATGCACCCCCTCACATCCAAAAATAATGTTTTCCTGTACAAGTTAAAGCTCTATTCTGATTGGACAGGACATCAGACCACATGACCTTAACATTTTCCCCCTGAATAGTCTGACTAACAAGTGTTTTTTCTTATGGCTACACAGCTGTTTAGTCCCAATCCTGTGAGTTCTCATCAAATTGGGTTTTAGTTTCACTATTAAACATAGCCAGGTTTTATACTCAGATTTTTACCATGCATTTATTTTGACCACGTTTTTAAGTGCATGATTTTTACATTTTGTTTCTGACCACATTTCTTCCACAAAGTTGAAAGTCCTTACAAGGTTTAATAATATATATTTTTTTGTTTGAGGCAAATAATTTGACCATTTTGAAGTGGTGACTTTTTATTGCATTTAATGATTAAAAACAGGGGCGACAAGCACTAAGACAAGAAACTTGCTGCCTCATGCTCACTACATGGATGTGTAAACACAGTGAGGAATATCAGCGGACAGGAGAGTTAATGTGTATTACCACTAGTATGTTCATCATCAACACTTTGACACTGTGGTGATAAGGACAAATTTTTTTAAGTCCATAAATTTCAGTCCTTTCCCTGATTACGCCTAAAAGGATCCAGCTCGCTACATCACTGACCTGGGTTGCTAATGTGTCTTTTTTAGTGTGCAAACAGAACCATTATAGTAATTGTTATAATGTGTGCTTTTAATAAAGCCAGGATCAGGGAAAATAAACATTGCTCATCTAGATGAATAGTAGCAAGCTGAATTTCTTTGCAAAGGAGGTGAATTTAAAGTCAGATTTGTAAGTGTTCTGTTCTTGTTAGGTTTTGATGTATGATTACGAGATAAGTGATTGGGTTTTTATTTTCTTGCTTCCTGTTTCTGTTAAGTTCTTGAACTCTGTCCGCCTGTGGGACTTCATCGAGGAACGAGAGCACCGCGGGGTTCCACAATACGAAGACGACGTCAACGACCTGGGCGAACTCTTCATGCAGCTCTCCGGTGCCGGAGAAGAAAGCGGAACCTCTGCGTCACACTGATCTCTCTCTTCATCTTACACACACACGTGTGCAGACCTGTAGGCTGATCATGGCAAGCCATGGTTTCATAACGTCGGTAACTGTGTATGTAGGCTGGGCAATAAAAATGTACTCACTGGTAAACTTTACCCTGTTTATGGCTTGACATGGTTTTCTTAAGAAAAAAAAAAGAAAAAAACTTTTTACCTGTGGTACATTTTTGTGAAATATTACACTATGTTTATCATGAACATATTTAAAGGCACATGTATTGTTTCTGTAAGCTGCTATATTTTCCTCATATGTGTTAGAATTTTGCAGGATTGAAACGATTTTTAATATGTCCAAAGAAAATAGCTAATTATAAAAAAAAAAAAAAAAGAAAGAAAAAAGGACTTCTAAACCTGCTGGCACACCACAAAGACACTCAAGCAGTATGTGAGTTTAACAAGTATTGTGTATTATTTAAAAATTATATATATATATATATCTATATATACTGTAATTGTTGCACTTAGATCCATTTAAACATACACAGCTCTCAGCTATCTTTGAGAAACATATTGGCAGTTTCAGAACTACATCCTGTTTGATGCCACAGGATGAGAAAGGGTTAAGTTTATCCCTTCATGTGCACACATGGATCACAGGTATAGTCAGGAAGAAACATCCCTCTACTTCAAATTAGTGTTTCACGAAAGTCGTTACAGCAGTTTTCTCCATTTATCCATGTGGTTTGAGTTATTTATTTAAAGCTGAGACAAAGGTCTCTTAGTTGTTTGAGGTCATAGAATGAAATAAAAAAAAAAAAACACAACCTCAATCTCCTGTATGCTTGGTTTTTAAATATTGTGACAGCATACGTGTTATGCAGTATTGTGTGTTCCAAAAAAAAAAAAACCTGACTGCAGCACAAAAAGGCTGACCATTACTATTTTTATTTTGAGAATTTAGGAATTTGTTGTGATTTGCTCTTTATTATTGTTAAGGCAACCAGATTTGTATAGCTTGTGTAATACTTATGTAATATAGATGTATAACATGTAGCTGTATATAAGATTGGCCATGTAAAGAAACTGGGCATTAGGTGTCTTGGGAAATGCTATACATGTTCCCAGGACTTGTTTAATATATGAGCGCTAATCAGACTGCTCTGCGGTCGTGAATGTGTTGCCTTGGTTTATTTGTAACTGCAGTGTGAGCAAAAATGGACACCCCACTTGTGATTTGCATGAAACCAGAGCAGCGTGCAGTAATTTTGTACCGAAACAACTCTCAGAAAAAAATGTAAACAGAAGCGCATCTGCAAATAAAAAATTTGGACTGATACTCTAAGAAAGGTCTAGGTTTCTTAAAGAGAATAATTACTGGTGAGGAGATGTGGATTCATCACTACGAGTCTGAGTGTAAAACAGCAGAGTATTGAGCAGAAACATCCTCAGTTGCCGACCATGAAAAAAAAGGTCATAAGTCAATCATCAGCTGGAAAATTGATGCTTACAGTTTTCTGTAAAAAAAATAAATAAATAAAAATTCTCTCTCAAGGGCCAGTATTGGAACACTCGGGGGGGAAAAAAAGGTTCAACAGTGCTCATTACTGACTGATCCTTATTTACAAGATGAAGCCTAAACTTCAGATTAAACGCACAAGACTGCTGTCCAAGGGTGTTGTGACCTTGCGTGACAATGCATGTCCACACACATCTGCCCATAGTCATCACTCTGCAAAAAACGTAATTTTGAGTTGTTAAAGCATCATCCCTCTAGTCCTGATCTTTACTTGTAAAAGTAGCCATACTGGGATGAAGATCAATTTCTGACAAAGAATTTAAAACTAGCAGCTCAGCCTAAAACATTTTTTTAATGAGTAAATACGAAAGCTTGTTGACATGGACAAGAAGATTAGAAGCTATATCGGTCATGTGCAATCTACATTTTTGCACGTAGACGTGTTCAAGACGATCTGCTGAAGTTCGGTTTGAGTAGATCTGTTTAGGATCTACACACAACTACCTCTAGAGTTTACTGAGAATGGTTTGAAAAAGAGAACAACAGTAACTCAAATGACATCTCGTTACAACTGAGATTTGAATGGGTTCACCAAAACTGGACAATAAAAGAGATTGAAAAAAACATTGAGCGGTCTGATGAGTCTCAATTTCTGCTGCGACATTCAGATGGTAGGGTCAGAATTTGGAGTAAACATGAAAGTATGGATTTATCCGGCCCTGTATCAATGGTTCAGGATTTTCTTGGTACACTTTGGGCCGCTTAGTACCAATTGAGCATCGTTTAAATGCCACAGCCTTGTTGCTGACGATCTCAATCACTTTATGACCACAGCACATCAACGAGTCACCTAATGAGGTCACTGTACTGAAATGGCCTCCGCAGTCGCCAGACCTCAATTCATTAGAGCACCTTTGGGAAATGGACGTGCCGCAGACAAATCTCAAGCAACTTTGTCATGCCATCACGTCAATATGGACCAGGATCTCTAACAAATGTTTTATTGAATTTATGCCGTCAAGTATTAGTGCAGTTTTGAAGGCAAACGTAGGGACCTAATGAAATGGCGGTTGAGTGTATGCAACACCACAAAGCTTTGTAAAAACAAAATCTAATTTTGGACAACATGACGGGGTCAAGTTAAATAGGAAGAACCTTTCAAGTCACATCAGAAGGAGGGGGTTTCCGCAAACACAGCTGTGAAAGGCAAAAATACATCCACACGCGCAGACATAGTAAAGGGGTTAAAATGGCATCCGTTAAAAATACAGAACGATAGCCCCCTTTTCAAAATAGCAGACATTTAAAGTAATATCAAGACAGACACAACAGAATTTACAACCCTCTCTTTGCCCAGGCTGTACAGTAATTCACACAGAATCGTGTATTTAATTTACCTTTATTAAAATACAAAGCAATAACAGTCTTTCAAGTGCACAAGTTGGACCTTGCTAAAGGAGAACAGACAAAATATAAAAAGAAAAATGCCTTAAAATGTCAAAATTAATCATTCATACGCTGTCATTTTTTAAAATTCTGAAATCATATAAAGCCCTAGAAAAACTAACTAAAAACAAAAAAATTTAAATGGCAGATACTCAATAGAGATTTAAACTATAAATCTAAAATATACATCTAACTTGGCTTCTTTAACAAACAATCAGTCTATGCCTTCATATGATAAACGCCACTGGTAGGATTTGGCACTTGGGGAAATGGAAAATATACCATTTAAGTTAGATGTTAAAAGGGGTATAGGTACAAATGAGCATGACTAGGGGGAGATACCCATACTGTAGCTTGACTGGAAATTTGGTGGGCTGGATTTCACCGTTATATTATCAGTTAAATATTACCAAGTGCTTGGTTACAAGTTGCATCAAGAGCTGAGCTCATGCAGACAACCACTCTTAACCACTCAATCTCTATACTGCTCATCCTGTATGGGGTCAAGGCGGGCCTGGAGCCCTGCCATCACTGGGCAAATGCATACACACTGTACAATTTAGAGTAACCTGTATGTCATAGGACTGTGCGAGGGAACTCCCGGAGGAAACCCTCTAAGCATGGGGATAGCATGCAAACTCCATGACAGAGATCTGAGGCGGGACTTAAACCCTCGACCACAGTGCTCCTCCTACAGTTTTAAAATGCTCGCAAAACCTGGTTAATTGAATTGAGATGAGAATCTACAGTAGGACCAGGAAGGATACATAACTGATTGACTTTTAAAACTAATACACTGATCCCATGCCGAATATGAATCTGGTCCAATATTGGCCTGAAACACTGGATTGGTAACTGGTTGATGTGTTTCATGCCATGTACAGTAGGGCGTATTATGTTGGATCACGGAACACTGGTCATGCGTTTAAGTATACAGGACACGTCTTGATTCCCTCGGGTCTCGGTATTGGATCAGTGTTGATTTTTGAGCCAAGCAGAAAGTGGAGTAAAGTGCAGTCCTGCATTTTTACATGCACATGATCTTTTTCATATTCTGAGAAAAACGTGACGTGCAGCAGTTAGTAAACAAAGTGCGCATGTACAGTAAATTTTCCCAGTGTCTACAGAAAAGCAGCGGCCTTTTCATCCTCCGAGCTTGTTATTTACTGCTAAAACGTATATATAGGGGTATATATGCACACTCCTGGTTTTAGCGTGATGTAGTTCAAGCTACACTGACGCATTGTGTTACTGTATTGATTACTGTATCGTAGGCATTATTATTCACAAAGAGTCAGATACCGTGCAAAAGTCTTGAGCCACCCATCATTTTTTATATTGAATGCAATTAAATTAATGGAAAAAAAATATATTTTACTGCAACAGCCTACAAAGTGCCTCTTTATGCAACAAACTCAACTTTTCCCCTCTTGTCTCAGCATCACCAGTATACTTGTACTAATCATCTGTTTCTCACTCGTTTATGCTTCAAGTTAGAGGTTATATAATTTATAATTGATGTTAAACATAAAACATTCGTCTGAGCCTGGTCATGTACAGGACTAAAAAACTGGGCCAAAAATCCTTCAGGAAGACTGGAAAACTATTTCTCTGGACTACAATACAATATAAATACATGAAACTCTGGCTCTTTTGAAGCATAATATGAAGAAATAAAAGGTGTCTCAAGACTTTTGACCAGTACTGTACTTCGAGTTTATTTCTCATGAATTACCCCAAAACATTCTGGACTGAAAGTATAAGTGGTGGATCTTTCAATGAGAGAACTAATTCAAGATAAGGGCGTCAGCCAAAAGGTTGCTAATGTTGCTAATGTGAGAATGTGGAAAAGGCAGCGCTAATATCAGAGACTGCGAAACACCTACACAACTGTCAATCACTCCAGCCACAAATGTCAAAACACTGACCTAATGGGGCATTGTGACTGACAACAGCTTTTTAAGTCAATATGCCAGAAATAACTGGTTGACCCAATATTTTGGTTGGAGCAAGTGCCAGGTTTCATAGCAAAATCCCAATTAGAGGCTATTAATAGTGTAATTCATTGTGTATTCCTCATCAAACCAAACAAGGTGGAATAAATTCTACGTAATAATAAAAAAGTGCTCTCTGCAAATGTTTGTAATTAACTGACCTTTGGCTACAGTCAAAGGAACACGGTCAAACATTATGACTGAATTACTACAACAACAACAACAAAAAAAAAAAAAAAAACAAGAAAGCTACAAAAGGCCAACTTTCTTTATAGACTTTTCTTATCTTCAGCTAAACAGTAAGAGCACCTGCTTTGCACTTTCTATTCCTGTACTTCTAGTAGAGGGAATTTCTCGGGGGGGGGTTAGGGGGGTGGGTTAGCAGCCGTATTAGAATATTAGAAGACAGGCAGCCTGGTGGAGGTCAGAGTGCAAATGCTGATGTCGTCCGTGTGAGCGGCTCTGTGAAGCGACGGCTCCGATGCGCTGCGGTTGATTTTGGGCAGCGAGTGTTGCAGCAGTTCTAGAGAGGCCAGAATCTAAAAGAAAAAAGGAACGAGTATAAATATGTAATCGCCTATAAATTCTGATTATTCTGCCTTTTTCATTTCAGATTTAATTTAAAACAAATTCTGCGTTATTTATCCCTGGTCACAGTGAGGATGGTGGCTTCAGAGAACCTAAAACATTCTTGATCGTTCATTGTCAGATGTTGTGGCTCAGACAGAATTTCTTTTGTCTATTTACCTAATAAAGGAACTGTGTTTACCTTTAGAAATGTGCAGTTTATTATTATTATTATTATTATTACTACTACTGTCATATTACGGTTACATGTAAAATTACATAAGATCATTTGCAATTAAATTTCATAATCTAAAAAAATTGGGTGCCTTAATAAAAATAAAATGTGTTCAATTAGAAACAGAACAGACAGTAGTTACAGAATAAAACATGATGGGGCAAACCGTTATCGGAAAAGTAGCAACATCAGGGTGGTAATATGTTATAATTTCATAATTAATTAATTTCTTCTCTCAATTAGTTAATAAGACAAAAATTCATATTGTTATAATACCGAGCTTTTTTTATATGATAGTCTTTTAAATACCTTTCATTTGCCTAACATTATGTGCAGCATACATTTTATAGGCCCCAATGAATGAACTGTGTATTAATATAAACCTATCATTTAAATTACAGCTGGCACTGCTGACAAACTAGACTTGACATTTTAAAAACACTGTGGTAAAAGGCCTTCTAAGTCAAACGTGATGATCGTATTTCATGACTATACCAAAAACAACATAATAACAGTGATTACTTGAGGGAAGAGCGGCCTGTCGTCTTTGGACTTTTTAATGCAGTCAGCGACAAGTCTCTTCATGGCTTTGGGGCAGCTCTTATAAAGCTTGCTTAGGTCTGGAGACAAGTAGCCTCTTCCCACCATGAAGATGATCTAGAAAAGAGATGATGATGATTATTCCAGCATGCATTACACCTGCATAATGCAGAATAAGCTTCAACATAAAAAAATCAGGATTCTGGCCAAAAAAAAAAAGTCAGACGCATCAATTTTTTTTGTGCAACCACCTTTGATCAGCATGAGATCATTCCTCATGCTCCAAGTACCACTCATTCATAATTTGAGTTGGACTGGAATAGGCCTGTCCCAGCCAGGAAGATCAATTCATAGATGTGATCATCTGGTCATTCAGTATATTCTGTCGCTATTTTATTTCAATGCAACACTGCTGAGCCTCGTCTTCACCAACTGAAGCAACCCCCGATCAAAACACTGCTTCCTGAGGCTTGTACAGTGACTACTATACATAACTCGTGCATCACTCAATGCATGTCCCTTTGTACACCCTGAAATAATCTGGACTCTTTAAACCATGTGACCTTTTTCCATTGCTTCAAAGTCCAATCTTTATGCTCCCTAGCAAACTAAAGACTTTATTAGCCTGACTAATAAGTGATTTTCTTACGGCCACATACATGTATGTGTAGTACATGTAGTCGTTTATCCACTGTATGAAAACGCATTTCACTAAAACTACGTACTCTTGATTTTTTTTTTTTTTTTACTCAAAACCATGTGCAAAGTTAACAGTTCAGCACTATCCTTTCAGGTTTTCATGCATTAGACAGTTCTTAAACCAATTCCAGTCATTCTAAGTTCAATGGCAAAACCATCAGTGAGGAACGACGGGGTTAAATTCAACTGTGACTTACATTGTGATTGCGCTGAACTGCTACACATAATTATACTGCTGCAGGCTAGGGTTTGTCTAATTTTTTTTGAAGAGTTAAAAAGCATAAAGCAAAGACTGTGACACACTGCCAACACAACAAAGGACTTCATTGGGTGGGGAACGTGGAATGTCTTTTGACCGGCCAAATCATTCGCCTAGTAAAGAGGAGACTGAAGAGACGGATAAATAATGAATAAATCAATTTTTTTTTAAAAAGGGAGCTGAAAGACAAGCCTCTTTCACAAAAGAAGAGTGCAACAACTTGATAATGTCGGCAGGTTACAAGCTTAATGCAGTTTTTGCAAGCAGGTATTAAGTGTTTACTTAAAAATATATCTCTTAAAATATTCATGTACCCCAACCACGACAGTAAAATGTTATATACAGTCTATCAGAGCCCCAATTTGTCCTTAAATTGGTCTGCGGTTTGTGTAGTTACCTGGTCTCTGTTTGCGACCATAGAATACGGGAGCTCTCCGGTCATCAACTCGTACAGCACGATACCGAAGGAGTAGACGTCTGACTGGAAACTGTACGGATTACTATCCTGCATCCTGATCACCTCGGGGGCCTAGAGCACAGAAATGGCGTTTGCTTATATTAACATTGCTCATTCGGTTCTTCTTAAAGGCATGCGTCACTTCTCTTTTCTGATGAATACATACAGTACTATATTCAGATCAAACCAAATGGGTTTTTTTTTTTAATTAAATGAATATTTCTGGTTTTGCAACCTACCATCCAGAGAATGGATCCTGAAGGCTGCTCGACCTGATGCGAGCCGGTCCACCTCGTCTTGACCGTGGCCAAACCGAAGTCTCCGATCTTCACTGTTAAGCCTTCATGGAGGAAGATGTCTAGAGATTTGATTTAAGGGTCGAGATACCTCACAGAATCATGAGCACACTGAAATGATCAGTGGCAACTACATCATAGTTAGAATTTTGGCATGTGACCAACTTGTATACTTCCTGCTATGAGCATTAAAGTATTCACTATACAGACAACTGCAAAAACACCACGTGTACCACCTGATGTCTGCTGTTGCACAACTGCCCTAATGGGTTAGTGAATCAAATTCTGGGAAACAGGTGGAGATGATGACGGTTGTTTGGGCCGGTGATTAGTAGACTGGTGATGCTTCATGCTGAGGGGTTGGAACAGACGAGAGGGGACATGAGGTTGCTGCTGATGTTACATAAACAACTTGGCACTTTGCACTTCATCACAGTAAAACAATGACATCACAATGATTTCAATTTAATTGAATTTAATTGCAAAAACTATAAAAATGTACTGTACATTTTTGTGTTCCTTTAATTATATAACTTTATTACTCCTTATTATAAGGTATATAAAAATGTTTGGAATGACAAAAACAGGCTTTGCACCAAGTGTTACCCCTGTCAGGTTTGTCGTTCTGTGTTTAGCAAGAGGTTGTTTAAAGGATACTGTTTGACTTCATGTCCCGGTGGATTATATTCTTTGCATGCAAATAGCTAGATGGAATATAAAAATGAAGGGAAAAAAAAAAAATCTGTTGTCAACCATGAGACACAAGAAAACAACATTTATTTGTTTCTCTTTTCTCTCTCAAGCGTAAAAAAATGCCTCCATGTTTACATATAAAACACCCCTACACTGCGTGAACTCTTAACCCTTTTATAAAAACAGACGCATTCACTTGTTGACTTGGTGGAAAAAGTCCAAACTTAAATCTGCTATGGAAAACACAAATGCTGCAGACTGTTCGGAAAGCACTCTCCACCTCATTAAGCACGGCACTCACCTCACCAACTCTCTGCTCCACACACTGCCATGAATATTCAAGCCTAACCTTCGCATTATTGCTCGTGCTTTATTACTGTATCGCCATGCCTAGTGACGCATCAGTGTTTGCCAGCACTGTCGACTGTTACAGCTCTAAAGCTTTGCACGTTAACTCACTCCATGCCTTGAGCGGTCTGCCTGGCGATGTCGATCAGCTGGAACAACTGCAGTTTGGTGTCCTGGACGTGCAGATGTTTATAGAGGCTGCTTCCTTCACACCACTGCGTCACGATGGCCAGGTTATCTTGGGTCATGTAGCCCATGAACAGTAAGATGTTGACATGCCGGGTCTTTCTGCGGTGGTTAGATGAGAGACGGATAAGGTCAGGTGTGAACTGCATGTTTAATTCCAGAGCTGTGCTACGAGCAAAGGAGTACATACAGACTGTTGCTCACACTGACTAACAGAAAATGGCTAAATTTCCATTTTAGACATTAATAGCTATGGTGAGATCATTGTGTTTCAGAATAGAGCATGAGCTCACGTTTCCCTTTCTGATATATAATTCCTGGATTGCCTAAAACCCATCGAATCCCTTTTTTAAATTGCATTATTGCTCCCATAGCTCTCACCTGAGAACCGCCACCTCATTGCGAAAGGCCTGAAACTGCTCCGGCGTTGGATCTTTGACCTTTAAAATCTTCACAGCAACATCACCTGAACGGTGTCAACACGACACGGTTAACATGCAGTAAAATGTGAAAAGGCATGCTAAATACTTTTCAAACTTTCACATACAAACCAGCAGAGTGACCAGAAATTGAACACCGGATGGGCGTGGGTAAACCAGGGCGGGCGTGGTTAAATAAGAGTGTTTGTGTGTAAACCACAAGGGGTTTACTTTGGGCAAGGGGTTAAAAAGAAAAAAAGAAAAAAGAAAAAAAAAAACTGAAAAATATGCAACAAGTTGAAAAGCCATTTCTCAATGTTTGTTCTTGCGTCAGGTTTTTAAGCCTACTTGTGGTCTAATGCACTGAAGTTCACATTGTACGACTATCACAAATGCCAGTTGTTTACTATATCTCACACACACACTTGCCACAGCAGATAAAAACAACATCTCTAGACTTACCATGAACAGAACAAAAGGCCTGTCTGGGTTTGATCAATTCGAAACAAAGTTTGTGTTTTTTTTTTGTTTTGTTTTTTATTCAAATGTAACATTTCCAGTGGTTTATGTAGGCTGCCTAGGCTTAGGTTTAATTGTGAGGGAACATCTAGGCGACAAAGATTAGGGCAAATTATAGTTTTAGAGGCGTTCAACTCAAGTCTTCATAGTAATTGCTTTAAAAACGTTTTTTTTTTTTTTTACATTTAAAACACACTCCGTCAGACATTTTAAATATTTTTACTGAAGCAAAGATTTTATTAGATGAAAACACAAGAAAAATTTACTGTTTTAGCATTGTATCGACAAAAAAAAAAAAAAATTGACAAAAAAAAAAAAAAACTTTAGTTCAACTCTGTAAATAGAGTTTATAAGAGGCAAGGGAAAATGTAAAGACAAGTTTTCACCTGTTGCTGAGCAATATCATACAATGCCGCTCTTCAATGTTGTGGGAACCCTTTTTTTGTGAACAGTGTTAAAGCCCAAAGAGCTTTTTTGGGGTGGGTTGGGCAAGACACTACCACCGCCTTCTTTGCAGCTTTAGCACTCGTTTACAGTAAATGGGGCGATGGAAATCCTGAAATAAAACAGGGGATCTCTGCAACTGTGTGTTCCGACTAAAATCACATTCTGCCAAAGATTTGTCCTTCACTAGTGATGAACCCACACAAAAAAAGGTTCTAAACATACAACAGCTAGTCTTAATATTACACAAAGGCCATTTTTTTTTAAATTATAAAATACTCGTCATAGTGGACGCATGTGATGAACATCATTATTAAGTGAAAATAATACTTCCTATTATACTTCCTCAGGTTTATTTCTAACTTATAAATACCGAAGAGAACAAACAGATAATCATTTTGTTCACTTCCCCAAAGACATGTTTGATAAGGGTTAATATTAGATAACACAGGAACAGTGGTCACCCACAATCAGGACCCTTAAGCAAAGGCCTTAAATGTATCTGTAATGGAGGTGTCATATCATGGCTCGTCCTGTAACCCAAACTATAACCCAAACCTAGAAATGTCATCAAAAATGGACAAAAAGGTGGTACAACAAGGCAGTAAAAAAGGCTAGACTGTATGAACGACCAGGTCCCACTTTGAACCAACAAACACAATGCACAGACTAAACATGAATGGGTACTAAATTCTCACCATCTGCTCTTATCTGGCATCCATTAGAACATAATCCCGAGTCTGCGCACTTGCTCTTATCCAAGACCTTTTATTTACACTAATCTTAAAATACTCAATTCTATCATATAAAGCACGGTGCCCCTGGGTGGACAAAGAGAGGAGAGATATCATATCTCAAACATGCACTAATCACAGTAACAACAAGAGGCCCTTATAGTCTATAGGTTTTCTAGCTGGCCTGCAGCCAATGTATACACTGTGTATTCTTTATGCGACTAGAGTATGCCCCTTTAATCTTCACAAAAGATAGTGCAAGTGCCATTGAAACCGTAAAACAGACTTGCCCAACTCCCAAGAGGCTTCCTGCAATTCTATGCTTAGTTAGAAAGTAAACAAAAACGCATTGCTTTGCACATTTTGCTTAAAAATGTAGATGAAATGAAATATCATTAAATCCTGATCACCATGTTAAAGATTTGCAGTGCTTACCATGCCATTTCCCTTTGTATACTGTCCCAAACGATCCTGACCCAATGCAGGAGTGCAGAACCACCTCGCTAGCGTCGATCTCCCAGTAGTAGCAAGAGTCTCGCTTATCCCTGGGCCGCTGAGAGGGGAAGAATTAGAGGTTATACTAAGAAATGCTTAATATTTTACACTTAAACTTATAAAAACAATTTGATATATTTGACTAAATTTAAGACATTTTCACTTGTGTTGGATACAGTGTACACTTAATATTTTAACATAAAAAAAGATGAAGACTGTAAAACCATTATATTTAATTTCACTGAGCTGAGCTCAGTATCACAGGTTGCACTTCAGACAATGAACATACAAGTTTCGTCCACAATAACCGTGCTGCGTGTTTAACATTATGTTATGATATATCACACATGTTCACGCTTGATTACATCACTGACCAACTTTGTATAGCTATAAAACTTGCTGTTATAAAGCAAAATACTTAAAAATAGACAGTGGAACTTACTATTCTGTTTTTGTCCTGACTATTAGATGAAGCCTTTTCTCTATGCACGGGGCCTGGAGGTTTGGCCTGAGACCAACCTGTGGGACTGAGATTAGGAGGTCTTCCTGTGCGGCAAGAATACAAAAAATATTCTTTTTTACAAATCTGATGTACAAACAACTTTCTATATTAAAATGAAATATCTGCATAATAATCTCACCCGAGTCCTGACTTTTAAGGGCATCCTGTAGGCATAAAGAAATACACAGTAATGTTTAGTTGAGAAGTATTAGTTCAGTATTTTCTAGGGGTACCATTATTTTTGTCCAGGCCTGTTCCATGAGTTTATTTTTTTAAATAATTCTGTCGAAGCATGGTTGAAAAGCAATGTCTGACTTTCACTGGTAAACATTCAAAGAATTTTTTTTTAATTATTACTTTTGTCAGATTAAAGTTATTTATGTGACCATTGTGAGTTTTTCTTTCATTGAACGAAGGGTACCAACAATTTTGTCCACGTGTGTAATTTTATGTTATGTTGTTTTAAACAGTAATATATCCTATATTTTTTGTAACGCTATGCATTTCCTTTAGGTTAATTTTTACCATCGTCTTCAAAGATCATATCCTATAACCTTATTGTGATTTGTTGTACTTCAATCCCACAGCTTTTAGGATCCAACCGAAGATGTAAAAATTTGACCATGTGGAGCCTGCTACACATTTAGTCCTCGTTCAGACTGCCAGCCCAAATCCAATTTTTGGCAGATCCACTTTGGAATGAGTTTGGAATCTTTCGTGTAGTCTGAACAGTTGAGAAAAAATAATAATAATAAAATAAATAAATAAATAAAAACCCACAAATCCAATTTTGGTTTGAAATTAGATTCAAATTAGATTTGTCTCAGTCTGGAAGCTCTGCTGCTCAAATTTCAAACTGTCCGTTACGTCACTCGCAAAGCATTTGAAGAGCACTTGCATTAAAATTCTACAGTAAAATGTTTGTATTTTCCTACATTTGAGGTTGCAGGTGGTCTTTTTCCGCTTTTTACCAGACCTCAACTTTTGAAAGATCAGATCTGTGAAACAAAACGGATTTGCCAGCAGTCTAAACAAGCCCTTAGTCTCAGAAGATATCGACATATTTTAATGCCAAAACTGACTCATAAGGAATAGAGCACACATTTTGTCCACCCAATTGTAGTTAGTTAATTTATGACCATAACATAAAAAGTTCTGTTAAAAAAAAATTTAAATCACATTTCAACAAATTGAAGATGGTCAACCCCAAGATTGACATAAATAAATCCCTCATGTAAGTACAAGAGCAAAATATAGAAATAGAAAAAAAAAAAAAAAAACTTCTGTGATGTCACTTGGGTGTGGACTCCTCACCTCAGACAAAGCCCCGCCCACAGGCAGGCTGCAGCTGACCATGTGGACGTTGGGTGTGGACGTGGAGCGCTGTTTCTGTGAGAGAGAACCGCTGGAAGGTGGCAAGGGTGCAATGTAGTTAAATGCGTGAGGTGTGGAGTGTCTATGATAAGAGCTAAAACAGAGAAAAAAATAGAAAACTGGATTTTAGGTCTTTAATTCAAATACAACAGCTGACTTTAAAAAAAAGGAATATGGCAACAGCACTGTAAATATACTTCATGTTTATTGTTGACACAAAAAATACTATAAGACTACACAGCCATCTGTGTTTCGTAGTGCTGAGACAGCTATAATATAATCATAAGCTTTAAAGCACTGTGGTGGAAAATCCTAGCAATGACCAAGGCTTCGTGAAGTTGAATTCATGATCTAAAGTCTGATTAGATCACTCTGATTACTGCTAATGCATTAGTAATAAAGCTAATGCAATAGCTTGATGCCTATAGTAATGGACGGCTCAGGACAGTTGAACACACACTCACATACATACCTGTGAAATATTGCATTTCTTTCCTGCTTCGTTTTAAGTTGTAGTTTTTGTTTAAAGTAAAATTAACTTTACCTAGTGTTTGGTGTCCAGTGATTGTTTCATTAGCTTTTGGACTCTGTGGACAATGTGACTAAAGGATGTCCATATACAGTAGTTGTCTCTAATGACACACTGCTAGTGCACATAAAATCATTTCATAAAGTATTTAGTAAAGCCATCAATTAACTTATCTTCTCAATTCTAAGGACATAAGGAGAGAATGATTTAGATATGACATATAATGGAAAAGATTTTTAGTGAACTAGACCTTCATTACTGGTTAACAAGATTAACCTTTTAGTTCCAAAGCATAATTACAGGAGCAAATGTCAGATACTCAATATATCCCAGCTGACTGAATAAAGGGGAAAACTGGGAATTTCATTCTCACATTGTTTGTAATGTGAACGTGAATGCTGCATTGTTCCTGCTACTTACAAATCAGCTTTACCATGAGCAGAGTGTAAGCGTCTTAAGATGCTTTTTTTTTATAATGCATATTCTATTACATACCAACACCTCGCCGAAAAAACCTTTCGCCTTAAGAACTGTACTGTCGCAAGAAATTTTGCTGTGGAACATACGAGTGCCCAAACCAAGTCGAACTGAACCCCAGCTAAGTTGTGCATACGTCCACGACCCGTTGAAAACTTGTTTGCGTCAGTTCAAAGCCAAGGGAAGCAGGTTTACATATTTTCTGGTGAGTTTTTTTTTTTTTTTTTGTGCAAGATTTCGTGAAGACATAGCACTAGACAGCCACTTTCAGTTTCATTTTTAAATCAGCCGATGCCAAGACGCATCATAAATTAAGGTTAAGTCAGGGTTAAGGTTTATTTGTTTCATATTTTACTTAATTTACATGTCTTTTCTAACGTTTTGATTATTTTTGATGCAAAAAAAATTATGGATTTGAAAATTGGTAATATTGGTAATATTTTTGGGTGCCTTGAACAAACTGGCTACATTTTACATTATTTCCTATGCATTTAGCAATTTCACCTGCAGAACGGATTACATTTGTTCCTATGCATTTAGCAATTTCACATTTGTATGCAGAGGTATCACGTCTGCATCACTGGCTTTCTAGCAACTGCTTCAATAGCCAAAACATTTGGGAATGGCCTCGACTGTACAGTGCTAAGATACACCGTCTTTTTTTCTGTAATTTTTTACGTCTTTATGTAACAGAAGCACTGGTTTGACTTTATACCTCTAGCATAAATGTTGAGCCTCTTTCAACCAGCTCCACACTAACCTTAACAAACTGGTGTGTTGATTCCAAAATCACTGTTAAGAGAAGGCTCGGTTGGAAGGATTTTTATCCAGAATTACCAACTGATTCCAAAAGGGACATTTTGCCATGTTAGTCATTCGTTAGTGTTTGGAATTAGTATTCGTTTCATAGGGACACTGCTTGTTGCGGCTCATAGTATTTCCATATCTAAAGCCACATGACATCTTATTCCAGGGAAATTCAGCATCAGTAAGCTTTTGTCTAAACTTCCTCAAACGGGCTTTAGACCATGAGACAGTAACACTGGCTGGAATTCAAAAGAAAACACTCGTGTTTCGCAGGCTAAATCTGAAAATTAAAAATCTAATCTAAATCTAAAACTGACATTCCCTGGATGTCAGTTAAGACATTTTGAAAGCTTACAACAAATGTTTAATGTAGACTTATTTCCCTAGTTATTTCCCTCCTTTAATCAGCCTCAGAGTACTGACCTGGAGGGAAGTCGGGATAAAGAGTCTCGCATCCTTCGAGATGAGAGAGGTGGGAGCGATGTCCCGCTTTCTCCGGGTGTGGGAAACAAACTAAGGGAAAGAAATTAATTATTAATTAACGTATGCCATTTGTGCACATCCTTACCCGGCAAAGAAACATTGATCCCAAGTTAACTCCTGGTTAGTATGACATAATGCAGCAGCAGCACAAGTCTTTTAAATAACAATTGAATAAAAACATTTCCGAAGTCTGAACCTCACAGTAGTAATCTGTCATCACGCACTCATCCCAAACCATGTAGAGTTGTTCTGTATCTGAAATAGTCTTAACTCAGTGGTTTCTGAGACTATAGGACATATTGACATCTTTAAAAAAAAAAACAAATGTAAAAAAAAATGGACAAAATGGACATCAGAGAGCTGAAAGCAGTAGTGGTGGACAACCTGAATTAAGATTTTTTTTCTGAATCGGACCAAAGTTTTGAAGGCAAACTTGTACATTATGAGTGTTTCAGACAATAATGTAAGTTTCAAGTTTTAGTTTAATATATTCAGTATTTTCTTCTTTTTTTTTTTTTTGCTTTATATGCAAACTATCTAACTGAGCCGAACAATTTATTCTAAGGCAAAATGTGTTGATTTAGCCATACTGAACTTATTTATTCAAGTTTCCCCTGTTTGCTACATTCATTCATTCATTCGGGAACGCCAATTTGTGGGAGGAAACCGGAGTACTCAGAGGAAACCCACCAAGCAAGAATAGAACACGCAAACTCCACAAAAACAGACAAGTCATGAATCAAACCTCAACCCTGGAGGTGCAAGGTTACAATGCTAACCTTTCGAGTCTTTGGTCAGACTCCTTTACGACGAAATCAATTTTTTTTTTTTTTATAATATACCATCACAGCCATGTCTGTTGGAGGGCAAAAAGGCACCAAACCATTAGGACATCCATCATTGAGATGTTCCATCGTGTAATGCATGCAAATGAGAACTGGCTTAATGGTTTCCATCACATTGTTGTGATTAATATGCATCTCAAATGAGATGGCAACATAGTGTGCAAAAGTCAACAACTAACGACCGAGGGCAATGGGTAGTGGAATGGACACATAAAAGCATACCAATATACGAGTATAGCAGAGCTGTAATTCAAACAGCATTTGCTTTTTATGCTGATGTCTGTAATAAAATATTTATCTCCTTCATTGTATGTAGACAGCAATGAATTGAAACCAGACATGCAGGCTGCTGAGAAGTCCTATTAACGTGATGTTTTTGCTATTGTCGCAAATGTCAAAATAAACTGAGATGGTACACCAGCTGAAACAGAGACAACTGCTCGAAAACTACATGGGAAGCATGTCCTCGACTAAAATTTCATTAAAAATTAAATACTTATCCATGTTATTTGTATCTCTTGGTTCAATAGCTCACTGAAATATCACACTGTTTATGTTCGTTTAACACAAACTTATTTTCAGTGGACATGGCAACCTGCAAAACTCCTTAGAAACAGCACCAATAGAGTCTGGCTTGTATGGGTTTCTTTAAGAGAGTCACATACATTGTGTAATAATGGAAGGAAAGTTCAAACTCTGGCATGGCGGGCTTGCGATATGTCATTTTGTGACGCAGAAGCCATGCGTTTATGGTGGTAATTTGGAATGTAAACATGTGCGTTTTGCATCAATAAAAATATATAATGTTTGTCTGACTGGTCATACTGTACAAGGCAAAAACCTTGTAACCAACAGCCAGTCACTGAAACACTAATAAACTTGATCGACATCTCAAATTTATACATGTTGGTGCCAGTCAGACAAACAGAGTGCTTGGAATTGTAGCACTCTGTTTTTATTCAAAACGTCATGTACTCACAGTAACTGATTAAAAAAAACAAGTTTATCATTATCAAGTTTATCATCAGGGTAATTAGTAAATACTGAACTTGCGCTTGTATGCTTGTAAGCATAAAGTTATGCCTGATAATTTATTAGTATCTGTGCAATTTCCTTTTCTAGATACCTAGCGGTGACTAATTTTGTTGACTCAAAGTATGTCATGCTTTTATTCTAGTTCTAGTCTGAGAACTGAACAGGAGGCCGGACCAACAGATGAAGCCACTCACTCACACACTCATCATCTATACCGCTTAATCCTGTATTCAGGGTCACGGGGAGCCTGGAGCCTATCCCAGGAGACTTAGGGCACATGGCAGGGTACACCCTGGACAGGGTGCCAATCCATCGCAGGGCACACAGACATACACACATATACTCACTCATTCACACATTAGGGGCAATTTGGGAACGTCAATTAGGAGGAAACCCACCAAGCACGGGGAGAACATGCAAACTCCATGCACACAGAGACGGGAATCGAGCCTGGCCGGGGATCGAACCCGGACCCTGGCGATGCAAGGCGACAGTGCTAACCACGACACCACCGTGCCGCCCAGATGAAGCCAATAATAGTAAAAATTCATGTGCGTCATTCTGTAATTTAAGGTACAGTTTAAGTAAAGAAAGAAATGTTTCTGCTCTCTCAATAAAACAAATATTAATTAAATACCTTAAAACTGCTAGTTTAAAAAAAAGCATTTAAGTTTAAAGCATAAACATTAATATTTTTTCCCAAGATATTTCTCTATGTTACTAACAGAACATCGCTCTGCAACTCAAAAAGGATTTGTCCCAATGCCAAGTGACCAGCTTCAAAAGAAGTCATTTTGTTCTGTGACATACATTTTGATCACACTTGTGCTGTGCTTCTCCCTCTTTTTCCAATTACACTTCCCTCCTTGCAGCACTGTAACTCCTCTTTTTATCTATTTAAAAACAATTAGATTTTAGAAATGTGTTGATGGAAAAAGTGAAAGTGTGCCCATATAAATAATGTGTGCTGTGCACGTAACATAGTTGTCAATTAATATAACATAGTTCTCAATGACAATAAGCTATTACAAATGAAATATTTCAGCGTGTTTATAATGTATTCCACAGAAAAAAATTACATCACGTAATGCTGGTCAGTTGGCTTTTGGACAAATCATGTTTGAATTACAGTTTTTCATTTATTTATGTATTTTTAGACGTTTGTTGGTTCATTGTTTATTCCATTTATACTATACAGGGTCGCAGGGGCCTGGAGCCCATCTTGGAAGAGGGGAGGTACACCCTATACACCATACCAATCCAACACACACACACACACACACCCCACAAACAGACAATATTTATCACAAACAGACATGGAATATACCGCAAATTATAGAATATCGTATATACATAAACGTTAGTAATAAGCACATGAGCTTCCCTGCTTTTTCCCCTTAATCTTCCATTATTTCATGACTGCTTGAAATGGGCAAAACAATCACAGAAATGTAAAAAAGAAGAAGAAAAAAAAAAAAAAAAAACCATGTTGTACCCATGTTTCTCTTTGGCTATTGCAATATATTCATCCACTGCGTAAAAAAAAAAAAAAAACTTACAACAATCTAGCCGGCGAAATAAAAGGGATTCACGCCATCTCCCCGTATAAAGTCAATCCTGTCCTTAAACTTACAGCAGTTGTCGAATGTTGCTCCAGTCGACGCACATGGTGGGGACTTTGGTGCTGCAGTGCTCGTGGAACTTGTAGCCGCATGTCTGACATCGGAAGCCGTGTAAAAGAAACTTCTGGCAAATGTCACAGAAGGCCAGCTTCAAAAATGTCTTACGTACCTTTTAAAGTTGGGGAAAGAAATCTGATTGATTAAATGCGACCTCAGCAGGGTCATTCCTTAAGGAGTGTATTTTAAGATAACTTACGAAATTGTGCGTCGTTAGCGGTACATGATCCAAGACTTCGACCACCAGCTCTTCCCCTATGAGTGAGGAGGAATCAGTGTTCCAGTCCATGCGAGATTTTTTGCTGAAAAAACAGGAGCAAAATTGAGTTTTTGTAACAAGAAAGAAAAATTAAAAGACCGTCTTCGAAATTGCAACATAAGCCTATCCTGAATTCCCACTATTCTTACTATTACTATTATTGCAGTTACTATTATTATAACTGCTATTTTCACATTTATTTTATTTTTTAAAAAATGCTACAATAGCACTAAAAAAAATTATTCACAATTATTCACAAGTCAGTCAGGGTAAGTTTGGTATTCAATCTCCTTATTTTGCCCTATAAGGTAACAAGGAATTAGAGGGAACTTCACTCAAAACCTTTTGTTATTACAGTATATGCCCGCATATGATGGCTTTCACCGCTACATCACTGATGGATTTTCCATAACGTAGACTGTGCATCTTTTTCCACTGCACATATATGTATAATACTAATGACATAAGTGGGGTATTGCCCCTATAATCCTATGTAGGACATTAGCTATGTTTAATAGTAAAAGTACAATGTGATGAGAACTCACAGGATCGGGACTAAAGGGCTAGGTCGACAAGTCACAGAAAGTGTTTTTTTATTAAAATAAAAAAAATTCCGAGGGAGCAGAAATATCGGAGCTTAGAGCAATGGAAACAGCTCATGTGGCCTGATGAGTCCAGACGTACCATATTCCACAGCGATGCGTGTGTCAGGGTAAGAAGGTAAGTGCATGAAGAGATGCACCCATCATGCATAGTGCCCACTGTACAAACCTCAAGAGACAGTGTTGTAATCTGGGGTGGCTTCAATTGGCCAGGTCTAGGCTCAGCAATGTTATGAGCCAAATGACGTGAATGCACTTAATGACCAGGTTATCCCACTGACTATCATTTTCTTCTTTCTACTATTTCAATTGAGAGGGTTAAAAATAAAAAATATTATATCAAATTATTTAATTAAAAATATTATAATAAAAATGATCACTGTCCGGGTTCGATCCCCGGCCAGGCTCGATTCCCGTCTCTGTGTGCATGGAGTTTGCATGTTCTCCCCATGCTTGGTGAGGTTTTTTTTTTCTCTGGGTTGTCCGGTTTCCTCCCACAGTCCAAAGACATGCAGATTATGCAAGACATGCAGAATTGGCATTCCCAAATTTCCCCATAGTGTGTGAATGAGTATGTGTGCCCAGCGATGGATTGGCACCCTGTCCAGGGTGTAGCCTCCCTCGTGTCCTAAGTCTCCTGGGATAGGCTCCAGGCCCATATCCAGAATACATGATAAAGCGGTTTAGAAGATGAGTGAGTGAGTAATAGAAATATCTAAAATACTGTCCATGAAATCTCAACTAATGTTAATATACTAATCTTCATTATCCTTTTAGCTGCAGTACAAAAATTAAGAAAGCTAATGTTGGACCCCAAAAGTTGAAGTCTTGACTGACAGTACAGTATTACTTCGATAGTTCTATACATTCTGAGTATTATATGTTAAAATAGTAATATGGTTCCAAATTTGATGTTAAAATGTCTTTACCTTCTAGCATGTTCTGGATGGAGCCTGAACACAGCACAACACTCAGGCTGGAGGCCTCGAACTTTAAGGGCCTTAATAAGACAGCTGTGCAGGGTCATGCCTGGTCGCACATTCACCTGAAGAAATCCAGAGCAGACCAAATAAGCACGTGTGTGTATTTACACACCAATCAGCCATAATATTAGGACCACCTGCTTAATATTGAGTAGATCACACCTTGCCAAAGTAGCAGTGAAGCACTGCATGTTCTGATATCTTTCTAGCACAACCAGCATCTCCATTTAAGCTCAATCAGTAGCTCTTCTAATGGATCGGTCCACACAGGCCAGCCTTCACTCCCCATGAGCCATGACCACCCACGACTCTGTTGCCTGTTCGCCGGTTTTCCTTCCTTGGATTACTTACGGTAGGTCCTGACTAATGCAGACCAGGAACATCCCACAAGATCTGCAGGTATGAAGTTGGTCTGACAAAGTCCTCTAGTCATCACAATTAGACCCTTATCAAAATCACTCAAATCCTTATGCCCAGTTTTTCTGTTTCCAACACATCAACGTCAGAAAAAGAAAAAAAAAAGTTCCACTTGCTGCCTAACCCACTTCTAACTAATTGTAAAAAGATACTGAAAATGCAGCTATTGTGAGATGGGCCAAATTGTGATGGCCAGACAACTGGGTCCAAGCAACTCCAAAACTGCAGCTCTTGTGAAATGTTCCCAAGCTGCAGTGGTCAGGACATACCAAAAGTAATACAAGGAAGAAAAAACGGTGGTGAACTGGCAACAGGGTCATGGACTGAAGAACTCCTGTCCTAAATGATTCTAAAAAGGTGGTTCCAATAGAAAGGTGTCAGCTGATTTGGTGTGATAAAAGTGGGAGATGTACTCAACATTAGGCGGGTGCTCATACTGTTACGCCTGGTCAGTGAGAAAGAGAGAGAAACTTGATGTTTAAATACACACAGACAGACAATGAAATAATTAATGCAGTGATAAAAAAAAAAAGTCTCAACCATTAAAAACTATTGCAAATGCTAATGGTTTTAGATTTTAGTGGCAGGTAGCTTATATTCCAACTAACCACAGTGCGCTGCTGATTTGGCAGATAAACTCGAATGGTATTAGCTTTGGAGGGGTTGGTGATTTTTTCATCATCCGATGATCGTCTGCGATAAGGAAAGCTTTTGGTCATAGTTGGAGACATGCAGGAATCTTCAAATACGGAGTCTCTGAAACCAAACCCATTACTCAAGGTCTTCCAGGTCTCTTGGGCGTGCTCCATCATGCTGGATGGCAATAATCTCAACAGTCTACCCTAGGAAACGACAAGCAAGACAAGCAAGAGTCAGTAATATACAAATATAAATTTCAGTGAAAAACCTATAATTTGTAAAAATGAGGAAATAAAACTGAATGATAATTAATGCAGAACTTATAATGAAATTTAATGAGTTTGAGCAGAACACAGGCACATGGATTTACCTCACTACCCAAAAAACTCATGCGAGGTAGGTTTTCATTTATACTCCTCCTAATAAGTACACAAGTATAACTTGTGTTTAGTGAAAGAAAATGTAATTTCACCAGGACAATGGTATAACAAATAAGGCAAAGGAACATAAAGTGCAAATACACAACATTAAAAGACAAGCAATTAACAGGACCATATAAAATGTACAGAACAATAAATCTTCAGAATAATGCAAACCAACTAGACAAGAGAACAGCATGACTTTGTCTAACCCGTAGACGCCATATCATGCAACCGGGTTGAAAAAAGAATTAAAACGGAGAAAACAAAAGTCAATCTGATGAGAAAAAAGGGTTGCACAACGACTTTACTTGCAAATGAAATACTAACAGATGATCATCTGCCTGATAAGTAGAACCTAGTACACAACACGTTGCTAAAATAATATTTACACAACAATATTGCGGCATTGCTTTTAAAGCAACGTGTACAAATGCCACATAACATAAACTATTAACGGAAACAATTTCGAGGTTTTGTCATCTTTATACAGCAGTTCTATTTCGACTATGTGCACACAGTCTTGTAACCTCGTGATCAATTTGAAAATGTGCCAAGCTGCTAAGGTATGTGCATACTTAATCATCAAGTGCAGGGCCTCGGAATGTTGGTAGGCAGATTGTTATCACAAGGCTGCAGCAAGGCTGCATCTGATAAGCTAACTTCTCAACCATTTTCAAATCACTGCTTAGGAGGCATGTGAACTCTCTCATCATTCCTCACATTCACGGTTTTGCTTCATCAAGCGGGATGTCGGCGCCTTTAACTCATCCCCCACCTGACCATACCACCCTTACAAAATGCTACTTCCCGTTTCCTCTTTATGATGCCCCAGTCATTCTGTGTAGTTAAAGTGTGCCGTGTTATATTAAGACTTCTGTTGGCCGTGTTGTCTTATCAGCGCTTTCCGTTTGAGGCTACCGTACCATTTTGGGCCCCTGAGTACCAACTGAGCATTGTTTAAAAAAAAACAAAAAAAAAACAGCCTATATGAGTATTGTTGCTGACTATGTCCATCACTTTATGACCAGAGGAGAACACACCATGACACGAGTTCAACTGCCCTCAAATGGTCTCCACAATCACTAGATCTCAGCGTATTTGTGTCTTTAAGTGGGTGTGGCTTAAGCATAATGATTTTTTTTTTTGTTTTGTTTTTTATTAAGAATAGCCCTCACACCATGTCTGTACCGCAGAAAGCATAAATAAAACCCAGTGCATAAGCAACCTTTTGTATCCTCATTGCTGCTGCTGTTTTTGTCGATGATGTAACGAAATATTCATATTCGTAAAAAGGTGTGTTTGCATGGTCAAAATAAATTTGGATGTCAGCAGAAATGCATCTAGTCCAATCTCAAGCAATTCAAGCCAATATCTGTCTGATACCCGTCCTCTATACAGGATCACGGACAAATAAATTCTAGCTTCAATCGACACTGCAGTGCCAATCGAGAAGCCACGAGAGAACTGCAAACACAGAGCCCGAGCTCACACACGGCACCAGCCTTACAAGCTGACTCCGGCTTTTATCCGTAACGTAAGACATCGTAAATATTTCACTTCAAACGAACAGCTGAGTTTTGATCCTGGTCGTCTCCATCAAGTTTGCAACGCTACACAGGTGCATCTCTTCTGCATTACAAACTTGTTGAGCTGGTCTGTGCACTTTAAAAAGACGTCACATTATTGAGCTTTCTGGCAGCTCGTTTCTCCAACGCCAGCCGAGATTGTCACACAAGTGGGTCGATGGTTAAAATTATCCTGGTGCTTTTTTATAGGTTCAAGTTACTCAAGCCTTGTTGAACGGCTTTTTGTTTTACAATTCCGGACCTGGAATTGTATTGAAAACCATAATATTTTGGGGGATGGGGCAGCGGGGGTTCAAATGGTTAAGGATCTTTGTTACTGATGCAGTTCGAGCCCCAGCACCGCCAAGTTGCTGCTATTGAGCCCTTGAGAAAGGCCCTTAACCTGATTTGCTCTAGGTGCGCTGTAACCTGGCTGATCCTATGCTCTGACCCCAGCTTCCTGGGGATATGCAAACAACTCATTTCACTGTGCTGTAGGGTTCATCTGACAAATAATTCAATCTTAATCATCTTAATATTTATAGATATACAATACAGATGTGGCCCTAAACCGTCACCAGGAAATCCAGATTCTATTTTTATCCAAATTCAGGGCCATTATAGGAGTTCCTGGGGGCCAGCATCTCAGACAAGAAGCAGGCAGTCTGAAACCTTTCTACCTTTATGGTATCCAGGCACTAGTGGGAATAAGTGCATTAGTGTAGCAGGAGATTATATAGAGAAATAAAGGGAGTTTTCACTCTCATAACTGTGTTCTGTTATTCTACACAATCAAAAGTCCCGGTTTGACTTGGAGGCACCTCATAAAAAGCTAAATGAAAGGGAAATATGATTAGAAAAAGTGGTCAGTTTCTCCTTTCCATTAGCTCTGTCGATGGTATAATAAAGAATAGAATATCTACAGAGAGAAACCCTGTGGATCTGGTTATAGATCTCCATGATGCCAAGAGATCATGTACAAAATTTCCTTTTTCCTGGAAATATCATACACTTATTTTGACAAATCTTAAATGGTCTTCTGTAACCTTAATGCTATACAGTGAGGAAAATTAAGTGATCAATTAAAATTAAATCAGACACCACAAAATAGTAACATTTGTCATTTATCGCAACGCCAATGATTACTGTATTGTGGTTTAGACTGCACCCTTTGGCATGCTTCCCTTGGAAAATGATTTACCATTCCCCAAGATTTGTGAGAGTCCCTCTGATTTCAGCCTACCATTTGGCTCCATGTTTGGATTCAGATTTTTGGCTGAAGTTAAAAATCCCCTCCACATTACAAAATTAGTTGTTCCAAAAACACTCCTATTCTGAATGCAAATGTAAGACATCTCTATGCTTCTTTTTTTTTACCAGACGAGTTTTTAAACTTGAGCGGGGTTTAGAAACAAAGATGATTGCACTGAAGTTAACTGCTTATATGCTCTCTCTATAGCTGTATACAGGTTTGCTTATTTTAGGTCGTCCTGTGACTCCTTTTCAAATGACAAAGTTTTCTTATCTGCTTTCCACCTAAATATTATCGAACCACCTGCAACATGGATGTTTAAGGATGTACAACATTTTCTTAGCAAGTCACTTCAGCATCACCATGCCTGTACTTGTTTGGACCAACACTAAAATACTGTCCATATACTGTTTTGTCTTGTCCGTTCACTTTTTAAGCAGAAACTTTCAGCAAGTCATGCGCATAATCAAACTTTTATATGTCTGCATATTTATTGTATAACTGTACAGTCCCACAAAATGTGTCTTTTTTCATGTAAATGCACAAATCTCAGAGGGTCCACCAAAGAAAAAAGAAAAAAAACGGTTGTTTTTAAAACCATTTTACACGAAACAGTTGCATGACTGGCAACACCACAGACATTTAGAAATTTTGCAACAGGAAAAAGCGCAACTAAATTTTTTCAAGTCTTACAGTTCTTCTTAGAAATGAAGGCATCACAAACAAATCGTTCTTTTTTTATTCATTTAAGTGAATCGATTCAAAAGCGCAAACAAATCAATGTTTTACTCAAGTTAGGGTTTTTCTTTTACCTAAATTAACGCCATGTCTGACTTGTAGCGTGATGGCTGTCAAAGGTGTGGTCAAACAGTATGTAATGGAGGATAGGATAGCCTAAGTCTTAATAGATTCTTAGCCATAAAAAAAAAATGAAGTGACAGTATGAACCTCCGGGTCCTTGCACAACCGGCCGCACGAATAGCTACAGCAAACTAAATAATCGTGCAGATCGGTCCAAGGCAAATGAGTCTATTAAAGAACATTTGTGTGCTGCTCCTGACATTTAAAAGGAATTGTGCATGGAATAAAACTGCAATAACAAATGACTGACTGTAACCTCTCGCAGCCGGAGGTCTAGAGAGAGCTGATTGGCCGAGCTCTCTCAGAAGGGAGGGATGAGAGGTACATAGTGCTCCCACATTAATCACGACTCTACCTCCAATCTGTAAGTCTGTAAGCTCACGCAAGCGGAAGGACTGGATAGCGCTGTCCTCCGAGTTGTTACGCCGTAGCCAACGGTGCGTGAGCGAGCAGTTCGAAAAGAGGCAGTCGGCTGGCGTCACGTGGTTCGGAGGAAACACGTGATAGTCGTCGGCCCTCCCGACTGAGTGGTAGTAGTAGCCTTAATGTGTGAGCCCCCTAGTGACGGGGAGGAATTGGACACGACTAAATTATGAAAAAATCCAAAAAACTAAAAATAAAAATGACTGACTCTTTTGATCCAATGACGTTTGCCGGTCATGAACCAGATCTTCTAATAATATTTTCAGGTTCCCAGTTAGTGGCGTAGTGACAATTTGCTCACCTAAATACAGTCTATCCATTGATCATCTCATCACTAGTAACCATATGATGCTGGTCACAACATGGTCAGAGTCTATCCCAGAAACGCACCTGGATCAGGGACACCAATCTGATGCAGGACATTGTGTAGGTTTTACACAGACCACACAGAGTTAACTCTGCATACAGACAGTAACCTGAGCTCAGAACCCTAAAGCTGTGAGCACAACTCTGCCACTCTAAGCGCAGTAATATCTTAGTAAAGGAAAGGAAATAATAATGCATTAATGCATATCAAAACACAAGCAAGCTTGTGTCAAAATGACGCTAATATTCCAGCTTTAAAAAAAGACTCATATCTATGAACAACAAAAGCTACCAAGTGTTTCTTAGTATATAACGGAGATGAGCTAAATCTCAATATTACACTTTGTTCTACACTAAAAAGAATAAAAGACCACATTACTGCTACTCCTAAGTGTATTACTGTGACCCAATATTATTATTCAATTTGATTTTATTTATATAGTGCTTTTAACAATAGTTACTGTCACAAAGAAGCTGGAACCTGGAAACGCGTTTGAAAAGTGTGAGGGGAAAATGTATAAATTATAATTAACAGATTGTCCCTGATGAGCAAGCCGAGGGCGACGGTGGCAAGGAAAAACCCCCAGAGAAGGCAATAGGAAAATAGCTTGAGAGGAACCAGACTCAACAGGGAACCCATCCTAATTTGGGTGATGGTGGATAGCAGGGATTGCTCTGTAGACATACATATTGCATGAACTCACAGCAAATCTGTAGACTGCTATTTTGCCTTGTTTTATTTATTTATTTTTTAAGTGTTTATGAAATAAAACATGAAACTAAAAAATATTTATTCACATGAAGGCCAAATTGGGACAGCACGATGGCGAACAGTGTTTAGCACTGTTGCCTTGCACCTCAAGGGTCTAGGTTCGATTCCTGCCTCGGGTCTGTGTGCGTTCTCCCCATGCTTGCTGGGTGCTCCAGTTTCCTCCCACGGTCCAAAGACATGCAAATAAGGCTAACTGGTGTCCACAAATTTCTCATAGTGTGTCAATGAGCAAGTGAGTGTGTGTGTGCCTTGCAGGGTGTACACCGCCTCCTGCCCCACGTCTCCTGGATAGGCTCCAATTCTTGCACGACCCTGTGTACAGGATAAAGTGGTATAGACGATAAGTGAGTGTTTAAGTGAATATGGAGTCCACTTTTGTTATTGGACGCCGAGGTACAATTCTTTTTTTTTTTAAAGGGCGTGTGTGGTAATATTCTTGTACTATTGAGATGACAAGGCATTAAAGAACATCAGTCTGCATCAGCCGAATCCGAGACCATCTTCATGGTCAAATGGAACGGTCGCCAGTTACCACATGCATCCATGTGACAACATCTGCAACCAGGAGCAAGGCTCCAGGATGAGTGAGACTAGTCCGGACAGCAGAACGAGTCTGGATCAAAAGCAGCTCAGGAGGTGTAATGCATCTTCCTTTGTTACTCTCTTCATATACTGGAATATACCACCCTAAAGTTTGTTTGTTTGTCTTCTTGTTTTTGGTGCGAATACACAATAGTCTTTATTAGTATGCTATTCTTAATTATTACTCAAGCATACAGAGAATTTTTTTAATTGTTTGTTTTTACAGTTACTCTGATTCCATGCAGTAAATGGTCTAGTGAATCAAATGAACCAAATGAATCGAACCCGCTGCTCGGTTCACTTTAAAGCGGTGTTCTTCGTAAGAACCGAATCAGTAAAATGACACAAACCGAACATCACTAGGAAACGCAGCAGGAACACTTTAACGACGCCTGGTGTTTTCAATTGCGCTTCCAAACGTCAGTTCCGCTTTAACAAAAAAACAAAAAGTGCAGTATTTCCATTACAAATTTATGCCGAATTTATCAAACCCGCGCAACACCAGAGAAAATTAAAAAAAACAACTGCGTTCCATCCATAATCTCTAATCCACTGCAGCTTTTACATGCTTTGATATATTTGTTAACAGTTATCCGTAATGTCTCAATTAGCGCAATGAAACATAAATAAAACCACGTGAAGTCTGCTTGTTAAGGAAATCACCGTGTCAGAAGAAAGAAGAGAACTAGCTTACTCACCAGGAAAAACTCGGAGAACTGTCCCTACGTTATTTCTTTCCACCCGTATTCAACTAAACTTCGCCTCCTCTCTCCTGCGCAGGGATTGGCTGTCAGCTCTGAGCTTTGCACGTGGTTGCAGGCCAGGGACCAATCCCCGGTACAGGGGGCGGGCTTTTTTGGCTGCTCCATGACAGCGTCTTTTCGGAGCGTAGTGACGTCAGAGAGGCAGGGCTTTCTTGATATAACGTCATTTATAGTGTTTGCAGGTGAAATAATACTGAATTTTTAATCGACTTTTAAAGAGAGTGTGTTGAATGACTGTTCTGAAGAACTCTGACTGAGCAGTTATATTATAATGATATTACATGGACTGACAGCAGATCTGTAGGTTACTATAACAAAAAACAAAAAAAAAACAATAAGGGACTTGAAAGTGATGTGTTCATGAAATAAAACAAGAACCTAACAAGTAATTATTCACATGAAGGCCAAGATGAGACCGCATGGTGGTATAGTGGTAAGAACTGTGGTCTCACGCCACCAGAGTCAAGGGTTCGATTCCCGCCTTGGGTCTGTGTGCGTGGAGTTCTCATGTTCTCCTCACGCTTGGTGGGTTCCCTTCAGGAACATGCAAATTCAATTAATTTGTGTTCCCAAATTGTACATAGTGTTTGTGCGTGACCTGTGATAGAGTTGCACCCTGTCCAGGGTGTACCCCATGTCATGCCCTAAGTCTCCTGGGATAGGCACCAAGCCCCAACCACCTTGTACAGAATAAGCACTATGGAAGATAACTAACTAAATAAATGAATGAATGAAGGTCAAGATGATAGACATGGATTCCACAAGACCTCCAATGGTGTGCTGTGGCATGTGGCACCAAGGTGTTAGCAGCAGATTCTTTAAGTCTTGAAAGTTGCTACATGGGGCATTCTTAGACGTGTTAGTCCAGCACATCTCAATCTGAATCTCATGCTCAATCAAACTGAGATCTGGGGAATGTGGTTGGAGGCCAAGTCAACACCTTGACCTCTTTACCATGACCTTCAAACAATTCATAAATAATTTTGCAGTGTGATCAGGGAACACTTGGTCTAAAAGAATTTGATAGGGACAACATGCCAAAGTAACGTCCAAATGAATGCCAGGTGAATGCCAAATGAAAATTAGTTTTTTTAGCAAAACATTGTCCAGAGAATCACTTACTAGTCTTACTTTTCCTGTGTATAAGTGTGTATAAATGTTTTGGATGACTATGTATATATACGGTATGTATGTATATATACTTTGTGCCTTTGTGCTAATCAGTCCTTAAAACCCTAAAGAAGTCTTTTGTCATATTGCCAGTGTATTTTGAGTTATTGCCCTGCTGCATAATCCCTATTGATGGGATGGAATTCTCTACAAATTGGCAGACATAATGTTTCTGTACTGTAGATGTCTCAGTTCATTCTGCTGATACCAGCACGAGTTATATCATCAATAAAGATTTAAGAGGACGTTCCAAACACAGCAATGGAAACACAGTCACAGCACTACCTCCAGCATGCCTAACGATAAGCTTGTATGTTTTACATCTTGAGCAGATCTTTTCTTTCTCCACACTTTGCCCTTTCCATCACTTTGGTGGAGGTTAATCTTGGTTCCAGAGCTTTTAGAGCTTTTTCTAGAGCATGTTCACCCCGTGCTTGGTGAGTTTCCTCCAGGTACTTTGGTTTCCTCCCACAGTCCAAAGACATGCAGATTAGGCTAATTAGCATTCCACAAATTCCCAGTAGTGTATGAATAAATGTGTGTGTGTGTGTTTGTGTGTGTGTGTGTGTGTGTGTGTGTGTGTGTGTGTGTGTGTGTGTGTGTGTGTGTGTGTGTGTGTGTATGTGTATGTGTGTGCCTTGCGATGGATTGGCACCCGGTCCAGGGTGTATTTGCCCTAAGTCCTCTGGGATAGGCTCCCTTGAGGTGACTCTGTATACAGGATAAAGTGGTATAGACAAATTGAGTGAGTGAGTATTTACCCACTGTTTCGTGCATTTTACAAATCAAAGTGTTATTTTAGCAACAATAGGTTAGAATAACACATGTACCAGCTGTTTACATGGTAAATATATTGAATCATAGATAGTAGCAATAATACAAATTGCAGTCTATTAATTTGTAACATTACTTGTGGTGAGTTTATTATTGATTAGGTGTAAGAGATGTTAATTATAGAATTATAGTTAATTAAAGAATATATTAACCTAGAAAATTGTGCCTCATTGAAAATGAGTGTTAGACGAGGAGAAGGCGACAGGGGCTGGAGAGAGGGACATGGACAGAGACTTTTTAGGACCCACTAAATACCAGTTTTTAACATTAAAGAGTGTGTGCAAAGAAAATGTAAATTCTGTGACTGGCCTGTAAATGACAATGGATAAAATGAGCAAAAGAACACAGACACTGGGGACAGAATGGTCCACAATTTGAGGTTTTGCTTTTTAAGATGCTTGAAGCTCTCTCTCAAGCAAGGTGGAGTAAAGTTGATGATATGGCGTGGTTTGGTGCTGCTAAAAATGGAAATCTGTCCTGGGTAAAGATGAATTGAGAACAAGGACATTTTTACCATGCCATGCCGTGCCCTGTGGATAGTACTCGATTGGAGCCAATGTCATGCTATTTCAATAGGTCAACGATCTAAAACACTGTATCAAATTCTGTAAAACCTATTTAGGAAAGAAGAATTTATCTGGAATTTTGTCTGTTAATGATTAGTCTGCACAGCCACCAGATCTCATCTATTAAGGTGTCGTGAGAGCAGCTTGGGCACATGGTAGAAACAAATGTGGCCATTAAGCCAATCCAATTTGTAGGAAGTGCTTCAGGAAACATCAAACTGGCAACCAGAATACCACATGTCTGCAAAGCTGTAACTGCTGAAAATTGAAGATTCTTTAAAACAAAAAAAAAATGAAGAAGCAATTTTGGAACATTAAACTGTTCTTTCAAGCAGAAATCATTATTTCTAATCACAGTAACGTCTTAACTATATTTGTCTATTCATTTCTGATGTAAACAATATAATTTTTAATGTGAAAATGTGAAATTCTCTGAGGCAACTTTTAAATGATAGTGTGTAATAATATCATGTATTAAAAACATACATACAGGAATTATTTCGGTTCAGAAAGCATTACTGGCAAACCAAATATTTACTTTAACAAGGCTGTGAAAATGTTGTTTTAACCCTTTTTTCTTCTGTCCAATAAAAACCAGAGCATTTCCAGAGGCACTCATACCATGTTTGCAAGGAAATCGTTACAGTGCATCATAAATATTAATCAAATAATATAAATCGTAAAGTTATAACTGTAGTAACTGAACGGCTCCCAGTTTCCATTTGCAACCGCATTTATCATAATGGCAAAACTGCTAGACAAGCATTAATGGCCTTATGAGTCATAAGATGAGAAGAAACTATTGTAATTGAGTATGTACATGTTGTGAGAGATATCTGTCTGTCATTCAGATTTCTCTATTGCATTTGGTTAGTCATACAATATTTATAAATACTTAAGGTTCTGGAATTTATTCTGCATCACAGACTTTTTCCAGAATATTGTGTTTTCCTGTCACTTACATTTTTTTTTTAGTAGAGGCTTTTACTACAAATGATGCAAAATTCATCTCAAGCTAAACATTTGCATTTTTATCTTGCTCTCTGGCACAATGTAAGTTTTTATGAACCTCTGTTTTTACACATATATACAGTATGCTGCATGAAAGTGTATAAAGGATGTTTTCTTCGAAGATGCATTTTAATCCCTGCCAGTGTTTTCTTTTCTTTCTTTCCTTCCCCCTTCATACAGGTGAATAGCTGCCATGATGGTTTCCCAGTCTAAGCGGTCCTAAGATTATACTGCAAATTATAAAATATTGTTTCTTCTATAAAATTGTATTTGGGGGAATTATATTTCTATATCTACAGTACTTGTAAAATGTACATATTCATCTATCAATATATTTATTCCTAACAAATATACCCCTCTAATTTCAGCAGACATTTTATTATATCTTCCCAAAGGACAATACTATAGAAATAAAACTTGGATATATATTAAAGTAGTCAATGTGCAGCTTGTATAATAGTACAGACTGTGCTCTGAAAATAACTCTACATACAGGTATTAGTGTCAAAATAGCTGTCAATTAAAGTGAGTACATCCTACATGATACCAGCTGTACATTGTTGAACCATACAAAGTCACATGTCCTATTCCCTATACTGTATATATGCATTTATAAGGAATTAACATATTTATGTTTATTTCTTATAAATGCATGTATTATGTACTATAACATAGTGAATGGAGGCACTAGAAACTTAAATTTGGTTTAGCATGTATTTTAAGTGTGTGGGATTAGTGTGGATTATGTACTTAAGTGTGTGGGATTCATGAACCCTCACTTGCATTATAATTTAAATGCTTTCAAAAATGTAAGTGACGTTAAGTACGCTAATCCCACATGCTTACGGTACACCTTATTCCACACACTTAATGTATTAACAGATCCAAACTACTAATTAGATGTTTAGGGATGTTACAAGCACCAGCGCTGGTCTCTAACATGTTAATATAAAAACTATTTTAAAAATGTAATAAAGCTCACTGGAATTAAACTGAGAAAATGAACAGAATAAAACAAATTAATGTCATGCAATGCATGTGACATGCAGTATAAGAAATACATTCATGTATTTTTTTTAGTATGTAATTTTTGAGATTAAACAACTGTTAATTTAGTTAATACATATCGTCTTTTTAGACCAGTTGTTCATGGCACGTTCAAATTTGTTTGTAAGAGCAACCATGTTGACTTTCATGATGTGTCTGTTTATGCTTGACAGAAAGGCTTCTCAGACTTTTAGCAAACAGGGAGACCTTTAATTATAGGTATATTTCTTAATTAGCTATTCAAATATAAGGTTCATTATTTACATTTATTCACAGAACATATATTTTATGATAATTTTTTATTTTACCATTTATTGAGTTAATTATTGAATCAACAGCACATAATAAAAGTTCTATTTTTAATAGCAGACCCATTGGCCATGCTTCACTGAGCACGTCAACGTAGGAAAACATGGCTCTGAAGGATTTCTTACAGTAGGTTTAGATAGTATCAGAAGAAAGACATGGAGAACAATATAATTTCTTGCTAAACATTTGCCTGCTTAATATAAAGTAAATGCCACTTACCAGAAACAGAATCAGCCAAAGGAATCAGTCCATGTCAGACTTTCACTTCAAACACAACCGAGAACAAGTACAGACCTTATCTTCTTTATTAAATCCATTCGAAAAACTATCGACTAAATAGGTGAACATTTCCCAACATAATTCCTGTAGAAATAAATGCAATATGGCTCCGTGGATCTGCAGAGTCTTCACGCTGAGTTCCGCAAAGTGGCTTCTCCAGGCAGTGCAAGCTCTCTCCCTTTCAAATCCCAGGACATCACTAATGCACTCAGCTCACATGGCCAGGCCACGGAGACTGAGGAGGAGCGACCAAATCCACACCAGCGAGATTTAAGGTATTCCCACGAGTTGGCATCATCTGAAAAGCAGACGAGCAAACACTCATCTTTAAGGAAAACAAAGTGGATACTTTAGGTTTTGTGAAGCAGGGGCTTCTGAGGCCTTGCAAAATAGATATTAGGGCGGAAATATTGCTGAATTTGTACATGTTTTGTATATGTGATAGTCATGATTTTATTATCCAGATGCATGTAAGTGTTTTGGAACGTTACATTATTTGGAAAAAAAAAAAAAAAAGTTTTAAAAAAAATTTGCATGAGGTACAGTTTATTTTTCTTAGTACATTCAGCACACTGTAAGGAGAAAGCCGTGATGCACAAAACCACCTTAACAAAGATAAAGAGACAACTACAGCTCCAAATGTATTGATTTAGTGTTCTGGGAGGGAGATGCACAAACATCACATCAGTAAGATGATTCCTCTCTCTCTCTCTCTCGCTCTCTCGCTCTCTTTCTCTCACTCACTCACACCCATTTTCATTCTATTATCCTTGTGAGGACTTTCCATTAACCATTATTAATGCAGCTGCTTAATGCTGTACCTACACCTAAAGCTAATCCTAACCTTAATATCAGTTAACTAAAGGAAAACCATTTGGCTTGTAAATAAATACCTCCTTAAGATCAAAACTGTCTGATATTTCTGCTCTTTGTCCCCACTAGGATATGATCTTTCTCTCCCTCGCTCACTCTCTCTCTCTCTCTCTCTCCACTCTAAAGGAGTATAATTTGATCTGAAATGCGCATGCGCATAACAGCATGAATAAAATCCCTCTTCTACTGGTTATCAATAACGGCATATTTTCCTTGTTTATCTTAAAAATATGTTCAGAGGGACAAAACTATAACATCCTCATAATTTATTTATAGAATATTATGCTAGGGATAGTAGCTGCGCCATTATTTTGTATGAATAATTTAGTTAGTGGGGAAAAAAAAAAAACACAGAGAAACTGAGGAGGGTCTTAGAGCGGAAGTGCACATGGCGGTGTCAACGTGTGAAGTGTTTCCGCTGAGACCTTTAATTTATTTATTTTTTTTATACAGAGCATTATTCTATAGATATTTGGGCATGCAACCAAACAAACATGTAGCTAGCTAGTTAGCTAGCTAACTAGATAGATAGATTTGTTTGGCTGTATACAAAATGTATTATAAATGTTGTATTCTTACAGTGAATAACACGAATCAAAATTAGATAGGACATCACTATCTGTGTATACTAGCTCTGGCAGAATTCGACCATGAATGTGATGTATGGGCATGCTAAATACACTAGCATGGATGGGGAAACAGACAATGGCTACACTAGTTCGCTAATTAGTTCTGCTTACGTTCAAGACGCAATGGATATTTCTGTAAAGCCGCACACTGAAGTACTGCCAGATTAACTTGGCTGCACCCAGTCTGCTTAAAAATTAGCTACATCTTAATCTGACTTGTTGCATACTGCACCCAAGCTTTTGAAATTGATTTGCTCGAATTGTGTCATATCACTATATTCTGTCCTGCTGTAAAATCTGGCTTGATCTGCAACCAACCAGCTGCCCAAATATAAACTGACCTGGTCAAACTGGTAGACCATCTTTTGTTTATTGTCCAGCTCCCTTATTGCTTGTCTATTCATTCATTCATTCATTCATTCATTCATTTCCATAATGCTTATCCAATGGGCAGTTGAATCTGGCCTATAGCCAATCCAAGAGAACTCAGCAGGCACACATACAACTACTCACACACTTGTATACTACTGGTGATCTGGAAACAGAGATGGAAATCAGCCTATTTCTTATTGGACTGTAGGAGAAACCACAGTACGCAGAGGAAACCTACAAAGAAGGTAGGGAGAACACAGGCAGCATGTGCAGGTCCACGCCCACAGACCAGGGGTGAAATTTCAACCATCAACCCTGGAGGTGCAAGGCAGCAGTGCTAAAAGCTGACCCAGCATACCCTCCCTAGTACGTTGTTGTTAGGTTTTTTAGTGTCTTCTTACATTGCCCCTAGAAGCTCTTCCTCTTCCAGCCATTCGTCCTATGGCTTGCCATTTTCCCAAATGTTAATGGCTCATGCTCTTTGATGGGTTGATCTGGCAATCGACCTAAAAATATTATTTTTTTTATGAATAAACTAGAGAGCATGCAACCCTCCATGATGTGCATGTGTGCGTATGTTTCTCTCCCTGTCAGCAAGCCAGCTGGGAAGCATATATCAACGTGCCATAGACAAGTGGTTCATCAAGTGATTCCTACCACAGATTTAAAACTCGACACTGGTTTAAAGTAATCACATTCTCGAGATTGTGTGTCCATTTTAGGGATTTCTTAAAATGAAAAATTATAATAACTTGTCTAGGATGTAGCATTATCATCTGATTTTCAGAAGCCTTTTTTTTAATCAGCCCTTACTATTTTAAGGCTTTACTAGTTGGTGAAGATGATCTACCAGTTTGACCAGATCAGCCTATGTTTTGGCAGCTGGTTCTTGATCTGAACAAACTGGATTTTCCAGCAACTAAATATGGAACTTTAGCATTTAATTACCATGATCAAAACTCACTTGGCTGACAGTGGCTGGGGTTTGGGGTAGTTAATTGAACCTGGATCAGTGGTATCACTCAGCCACCAACGCCCATGTATGGCACAAGTACTGTAATATTGAATCTCTTTGAAGAGGTTCTCGTGTGTAAGACATACAGAATTTTTTTTTTCAATGATTGTTGTCTGTGAAGAGTCTCAGTCATATGAATGAGGTTATCTGGAAGTTGAGTCATGTCAACCCAACTTCATGGTAGGTCAAACATTTCACTACTTCAGTCTTCTTCAGTCTGAAAGGAGTTGGTAGGATTCCACATATTTGTATCTTCCAAGCTCGAGGATCCTCCGCTGACTGAAGAGGCTTATTAGATGACAACGGAGAATGTGACAGTAGAAGTTAGAGTCATCAGAGAGTAGACGAGGGATGGTTGGACCCCCTTCTGCATCATGTACTGCCGTGTGATTGGCTGATTAGATATTGGCTTTAACAGGGGAACCGGGAATCAAACGAGTGATCTCCTGATGATACTGCAAGCACTTTACCACTGTGCCACTGCTGCTTAATTATTTTAAGGTTATTCAGCTAAATGAGTCTATTTTACTTTTGTCCTTGTTGTGTATGATATATTTGGTGCAATTACTGGTTGATGAGCCGTTCGGTTTTCAACTGACACCTTGAGCTGGGGGAAAGAACAATTACAATACAAATGATGTACTAGTGCTGTTTCGACACTTCAAGAGCATTTGGTCATTAAAAGAAACTTTGTTTTAAGGTGTGTAACTATTGCTGCTTTGACAGTGATTATTATTGATTATTATTATTATTATTATTATTATTATTATTATTGATTATGATTATTATTGAGTGATTATTAGTTCATGAGTAGGAAGATGGTTGTTTTTGAGTAGGGTTAACATGATACACTGCAGAAAAGTGGGCCTTCAAGACTGGGGAGCCCTTGAGGGATGTGTTGTTTTACACACATATTCGGTTTACCGCCCATATTCGGTTTACCGCCCATATTCGGTTGACAGAAAGTTGGCAAGCCTAGGTATGAAAATCATGTAGTATGATTTTAATAAGATTTATCATAAGGAACTTTGAACTTGCACAGTTATACAAAGGATAACGTTTTGTATTGATCTTATACAACATTGATCTTATACAACAAGAACAAATCATACTGTTAGAAGTTGATGCTTGACATAAATACTCAAATATAATGTTCATGAATTATGATATCCTGTGAAACAGTACATTCTGGACATTGTTAAGCCTCTTAACAATCCCTGTTAACTGTGATGTAATGTGTTGGCACTCTGGCGGAAATTTTATACAGATTATCTATAAAATTGCATATCCAGAATCCTGCCTGTACTTGGAATCATCACCAGAGGGCACACTTACACAAATTCATTAATCAGGTTTGGTGGAGTGCTGATCATGGGGTGATGATGGAGGGCACCTTGGACAAGATGGCACAGACAGATTCATGTACATATTCACACCCTGGGCAAATTACCATACAGCAGATCCACTTCTGGAATGTTTTTGGCAGGTCAGAGGAAACTCACATGATATACTCACATTGTTGTTGTTGTTGGGCTTTCGGGTTGCTCCCGGCAAGGGGTCGAACCATAGCCGCCCACCCGATCAGCACACAAGCTTGACACAGATTTTACGCCAGATGCCTTTCCTGACTCAACCCTCCTCCCATTCTATGTGGGAATGAGACCGGCACTGCATCCAGTGGCTGGGGTTTGGGCAATGGCTGGGAATCGAACCAGAGCCTTCTCTGAGAAACCTACCACTGAGCCACCAATGATATACTGTACAGTACTCACATTACTGTGGCAGCTACATACTGAATAAACAACCTTAGGCACATAAAATGTTTTCTTGAATCAACAACAATAATGCAGCATGATTATGCAAATATGTTTGTTTGTCTTTAGTTATGTGTAAATTATATACAGTAACATGTATACATGGGCCTTATACTGAAGTTAAACTGAATTTTGTTCCAACGATTAAGCCTGAGTGATTATTAGTTCATGAGTAGGAAGATGGTTGTTTTTGAGTAGGGTTAACATGATACACTTCAGAAAAGTGGGGCTTCAAGACTGGGGAGCCCTTGAGGGATGTGTTGTTTTACACACATATTCGGTTTACCGCCCATATTCGGTTGACAGAAAGTTGGCAAGCCTAGGTATGAAAATCATGTAGTATGCTTTTAATAAGATTTATCATAAGGAACTTTAAACTTGCACAGTTATACAAAGGATAACGTTTTGTATTTAAAACTTTATTTTATATGAACTTTCTGTATCAAATCCATTTCCAATACTCTAACAACCCATATATGCTTTTGGGAAATTAACACAATGACTTACTAATTTCTTTGATCTATTTAAGAATAGAAATGTGCAGTATAAACACAGTGGTTTAAATACACGTGATAGATACACATGGACCTTTTTAATTATAACTTTTTTTTTTTACTGTCCTTTTTCTGGGGAAGAATGATCGTACAACATACATCTGGGTTTTCTGAAATCGAAACAGGGTCAAAATCTTATATACACGCTCAAAATGTACACCTAATATTGGTTCAATGTTGCTGATAGAATTCTAAATGGATATGTGACAGCTCATTTTTTGTAGTATTGGTAGTGATCATTTAAATTCGCTGGTGTTCTGACACAGTCCCAAATTTGAAGCACAGTCTGCAAAATGTCAACAGGGGTGATGCACCAAAAGCTTAAACTTGGCCTGCCTTATGCATGCCACAACCGGCTTTAGTGTGTTTGCGTTCATTGTCCTGTTAATTAACTCTGCATGTATAAGTTTCAGCCATATAGCTGACAGTTTGAAAGCTATGCTAAAGAATTCTGAGGTAGTCCTCAATTTCTCCTATCATCCATCCATTTTATGTAATGCACCAGCTCCAATGGCAGCAAAACAGCTCAAAAGCAAAATGCTCCCACCACCATCCTTTACAGTTGGTTCAGTGTTTGCCGGGTTGAATGCCTCACCTTTACTCATTCATACACTCCACCGATCATCAGCAATTGTGTACAAATGACTCAAAGTTGGCTAGAACTTTGGCGTGATCAGCGAATTTGATGATGTGATTTGAACTGTACTTTGAAGCACAGTCAAAAACAGCGAAAGGCAAACAACATGCTTTGCCAGCATTTACTGTTTAGATTTGTAATTTAAAAGCATGGCCAATTGGATTCAGGTCAGGTGACTTTCTCAGCCCTTGTCTCATTAATTTTGCAGCATTTAACTGAATCTGAGTTGACTGTAGATCTCTACTCACCTCAGAATGCATTCTGGTACTTCTATTTACAGTCACATCATTCATAAACACCAGTGACCCACTTCCTTTGGCCACCATGTTTGATTATGATATGGTATGCTTTGGATCATAAGCCCTTTCTTTCTCCATTTTCTTCTCTTACAATCATTTTGCTACAAGTTGGTCTTCACACGAACTGGCTTCAGGTTGTCTTTTCTGTTATTGAGTGGTATGAATGGATTGCATCTTTAGGTAAACCCTTTTTATTTACATTTCTGAAGGCATCTCTTGATTGTAGAATTACAATAATTACAATAACAGACCTGCTTCCTTCAGAGTGTTTTAGACCTGTGATAGACGTTGTGAAGGGACATCAAGGCAAGAATGATGTGATCATCAACTTTAGCTTTTTTGGTGTTGCTATGATCGTTATTCTTGTAAACCAAAATTGACCTTGCCAAATTGACCACGTCGATCACATGCTGATTGTGTCATTTCAAACCAATTGTGGTGGCATATAGAAATAAAAATATTTGTAAAATTGTGAATTTCTTTAAATATATATTGGCCTCAATCTATGCTACTGTAGCGCTAACCTACATTACAACATTATGTGATAAAAATACAGAAGTTACAACGTTCCTCAGCATGTAATTTACAGCTAACTTTAGAACTAATACCCCAAAAGTGGTGTGTATATGCAAATTTTTTTAACAGTACTTCTAACAGTCATAAAGTTGCAATGCAAATAAGATTTGTACACGATTACCCAAGCACGGCATCAGTCATCGACTGTGTTGTGCATCAAAACCAGTGTGTGCATGCAAATATTCATGGTTAAACCTTTAAAACCCAAGTGGCACAGATCTGTGTCAGCAACACAGTATAGGTCAATGTGGGTAAAAAATAAAAATATAATAATAATAATATATATACAACTTAATCAGTTTGTTAGATCTGGTGCATTGCAACAGCTGTCATTAGTAAATGCCAACTCTTCAAATTTTGTGCACACACATGTGGACACTCAACAACCATGGGTTCCTCTAAGCAGCTGTGCAAGAGAAGGCAGGAGTTAAAATAGAACTCTTTGGCCACAATCAGCAAAGGCATGTTTGGGGAAAAAAGGAGCAGCATTTCATAAAAAGAACACCTTGCCATCTATTAAGCATGGGTGTGTATCTAACATTCTTTGGGGTTGTTGCAGCCAGTGGCACAGAAAACATTGCACGAGTGGAGGGAAGAGTGGATTCCACTAAATACCAGCATATTCTGCAAGCAAACATCACATCTGTAAAAAAGCTAAAGCTGAAAAGAGGATGGCTTTTACAAGAGGACAATGATCCTAAACATAACTTGAAATCCACTATGGAATACCTCAAGAGACACAAGCTGAAGGTTTTGGAATGGCCAATACAGTCCCCTGATTTAAACACCATTGAAAATTTATGGGCAGATCTTAAAACAGTTGTGCATGCAAGATCATGAAAGAATATTACACAACTAGAAGCCTTTTGCAGGGAAGAATAGAAGAAAATACAAGAAAGAAAGTACAAGAATTGAAAGACTTTTAGCTGGCTATACAAAAGCGTTTGCAAGCTATGATATCTATCAGAGGAGGTGTTAATAAGTACTGATTATGTACTGTAGGGTGCCCAAACTTTTGCACAGTGACACAATAATGTTTTTATTTTTTTTTAATCTTTATTCAATTTATAACATAAACAGTAACATGAAAGGGTGCCTAAACTTTTGCATATATAAGCCTTGCCAGCATGTGTTAATGAGGAGCCTTCAGACATCAAACTGTGCATTCGGGTTTGTCAGGTAGAACGATAGTTATCATTACTTTTATAATGTGTAAATTGAACCAGTACATGAATGACGTCCCAAAAATTTTGAACTCCCGAAATGGGTCATAGAAACCACCGAAAACAACCAAAAAAAAACACATGTGATTATGTGTATCTGTGCTATTGCTATTTCTTTCCTGTATGGCCCATACATTTTTTGCTGTGTCATGTTTATGTAGTTCAGGGGCTGGCAACCCGCGGGCTGGAGACGCATGTGGCTCTTTCATCCCTCTGCTTTCTGTTTTTTTTAATTTTGGTTCATTAGTTTTAAACTGTAATTCTAATTTAAAATATTGTGGTGATCGTGTAACATTAAAATAAAACGTGTTTAATTTTTTATGTTTCTCAAAATACGCGTCACAACCGCTGATGTGCAACATCCACTGGCACACGATAAAAGGATGAAGGCACACAGTGGCAGACGGCATTTTTGGTTTGCTGCAGGTGGATAATTTAAGGCTTTTTTGTATTTAAAAATACGAGAAGGAAATAAACATTGAGTATTTTATTAGAAAGTAACCTTCAAACCAGTGTTTTTTTTTTTTTTTTAAAGAAGTTTTTATTGCAGGCTGAAATAAAATTTTGCTTTCTCAGTGGCAGTTCATTGATTTCATAAATGCAACACATTATAGTTTTTATACATAGCGTGAAGGTAGAAAAATGATATATAAAGTGTTATTTTCATTTTAGATTTCAGAAGGTTTTCGTGGCTCCCGGTGTTTTCTTCTCTGTGGGAAACGGCTCCAAATGGCTCATTGAGAGTTTTATGTTGCCGACCCCTAGTATAGTTGGTTAAAATCAAAAATCATTCAGGTTATCATATTGCCTAGGTTGTGCTGAAAAAAAGGATATGTCACTCTATACTGCACATGCATGTTCCCTATACGCACTTACTGTCATGGAGGGCCTGGAGCCTATACCAGGAGACTTAGGGCACAAGGCAGGGTACAACCTGGACACATTTCCAATCCATACACTATGGTCAATTTGGGAAAGCTGGTTAGCCTAATTTGTATTTTGTATATGGGAGGAAACCGGAGTACCGAGAGGAAACCCACCAACATGCAACCTCTGTGCACACAGACCCCGAAGCAGTAATCGAACCCGGACCCTGGAAGTGCATTTTGTTAAGCCACCCCCTGAGCCCTATATACATTATACCTTTATTAAACAAAACAGCAAAACAAAAAAATGGCTAAAAATGGTTAAAACGTTGTGAAAATATGTTATTTATCGTGCATGTCTTACTTTCAACACATGCACAGAACCGATTGGTAGCACATTTGGTAAAGATGTTTCATCTTTAATCTAGTCAGGGGTCAAGTGATTCTTTTTTTTATTGCTTAAAATAATCTGGCAACCCAAATGATGACATTTTTCACCAATCTGGCTACCCTGGGGTCTTTGCGTGCCGTGCGCAAACGGCGCGTGGCGCAGCAGCGCAGAGAGAGAGAAAGAGAGAGAGAGGGAGGGAGGAGACCTGAAAAACAGAAACCAAGCAACGGAGCGCCTAGCCGAGGTGAGTGCGTGTTTTCCAAAATACTGCTGCGGAAAAACACGATATATTACTATTAATACCGAGTGTGAGACCCTCTCGGTGTTTGGAAGGACTGTTTTTATTTTTAGAAACAGCGTAAATGCGCTAAAACTCCGACGCGAATCTGTTGTGGTGTTGAAGGTAAACGAGTTGCCATGTTGTTTTTTTTCCCGATTGGCCTACTGCGCCATGCGCGCGCGGGAAAACTCGCTGCGCGTGTAGCCAGGCGTTAGTGTGAGATTTTCCGTTTGGGGAAACGTGTGAGTGTTTTAAGTGTAACATTGAGCTAAATGTCCGCGGGGGGGACTAGCGAGGACTAGCTTTAAAACGTCGTCGTGGGACTCCCTGTGTTTGTGTGAGAGTGAGTGAGAGTGTGTGTATGAGTGTGTGCGTGTGTACGAGTGTGTGTGTGGCGCAGCTCCATTGAGTCGACGAAGGGCGAATTTAACCGGTAAACAACTCAACCATGATAGTTAGTTTTTGTATCAGTGTGTGTGTTTTTATTTGTTCCATGAACTTATATCCAAGTGGTGGCCTCAAAAAACTGGCATGTTAGCTCTCTAGCTCCACAGTGCTTGTGTATATGTGCTAGCCCCTGAGTTGAGTTAGGCATGCTGGTCAGTGACTTCCACACACACACACCAAATGTAGAGTCTATATGTAGACATGTCATTTCTTAGAGTAGAGAAGTGTGTTGCTGTCTGTAAGTTGAGCAGTGTGTGTTTTATGGCTGCTCTGAAACAGAAAACTTTCCCCCTCGAGCGAGTCAGGAGCTCAGAAACATTTGCATTTTAGCTTGGGCAGGTTTAGAAGTGACTTTATAGTTTACTAGCAGTACTGAGCTAACTTTAATTTATATGTTGAAATTAAAACACCAATTTTATATTTCAGTTGTTGGTCAATTACACTGGCCGTATCGGTTCAGCATTGTCTTTAGTTTATTTGTCAACATGAAATAACTAAAAGCACTACTAATCAGGCATGTCTGTCTGTCTCTCTGTTCTGTTTATTTTCCAGCTTGTAGGACATCCTTATTTTTAGAACAGCATTTGTCTTTTTCTTCACCAGCTTTAGTCTGAGACGAAGATGAGCAGCAACGAGTGCTTTGGCTGCGGTCGGACCGGCCACTGGATCAAGAACTGCCCGAACGCTGGCCGTGGCCGTGGTAAAGGTCGTGGAAGGGGGAAAGGTGAGAGCTTGCCGGGGTTGCAGCTGTGAAGTCCTGTGTTGATTTTTAGAAACCATTCAAACACCACCTTGTCCTGTCTCTCATGCAGATCTGTTCTGTTATCGCTGTGGGGAGCCAGGCCACGTTGCAAGAGACTGTGAAAGAACTGAAGATGGTATGTGTATGTATGTGCTGTGTATAACATGATTCTGCATTTACACTGGGACAGTGGAGCTTACACAGTTAAAGAGGAAAATTTCAGCGTTTTAATTGTACTTTTTACAGTTCAGTTTCCCTTAATCTGGACCACGTTTGGATTGATTGACACTAATTAGTGTTCAGAATGAAAAATGACACTGCAATGACTAATGATATCACAGTGGTTAAAAATGATTATAATGCTCTAAGAATAGAGTTGTTTTATCATGCTTTGCTTTTAAGTGACCGTGGCAGAGATTTTTTTTTCACTCTAAATTATAATACATTATTAAATCAATCTTTTCATAAATATAGCAAAGTGAATGCTACTAGTTGCTGTCTAAAATATATTAATGTATTAATGCAAGTTAATTAAGAAAAAAACTCTTATTAGCCAATAAATAAGCCTTAGTTTAAATAACTCCTATCAGTGGCCATGATTAATTACACAATCTTAGTTTGCCTTTGTTTGTTTTTATTTATTTATTGGTTAATTTGGGATAGGTGGTTTATATGTTTAAGTATATACAGCTTGCTTAAATGTATTGCCACATAATGCAAGCAAATTAGTGGTTGAAAATTTTGGTCTCGTTTCTGCCCTAAGCCTTTTAGCAGTTTCCACATTTTATTGATCCCTTTTTTTTGTGTGTTTTTTTTTACCCCCTCTACCTTGCACCAAATCTTCTGCAGCCTGCTACAACTGCGGAAGGAGTGGCCACATTTCCAGAGACTGCAAGGAGCCCAAGAAGGAGAGAGAGCAGGTCTGCTACAACTGTGGCAAAGCTGGACATGTGGCCCGAGACTGCGACCACGCCAACGAGCAGAAGTGCTACTCCTGCGGCGGGTTTGGGCACATACAGAAAGGTTGCGAGAAGGTCAAGTGCTACAGGTAGATGTTAAAGTTAATTGCACTTAATTATCTTGAGCAAAAAACCTTTTAACATTCTACCCTGGACATAGTCATTTTGCCTGTGTTAACTTTAAGTGTTTTTTTTTTTTTTTTCTTCCTGCTCTTATCCTTTTCTGTGTAGGTGTGGTGAAATTGGCCATGTCGCTGTCCAGTGCAGCAAGGCAAGCGAAGTCAACTGCTACAACTGTGGCAGATCTGGGCACCTGGCAAAGGAATGCACCATCGAGGCCACCGCTTAGTCCTGGTTTCCTGGTCGCCCCTTCTTTTTCTGATTGATGGTTGTATTATTTTCTCTGAATCCTCTTCACTGGCCAAAGGTTGGCAGATAGAGGCTAGTCCCAGGCCAGTGAGCTCTTGACGCGTTAAAAGAAGGAAAGGGGTGGAAAATTGTTTTTCCACTTTCTGCATTTAATACAAAAAAGTTTATGTTTAGTTTGGTAGAGGTGTTATGTATAATGCTTTGTTAAAGAACCCCCTTTCCATGCCACTGGTGAACAGGGATGAGTGAGTTGAGTGGGAGTACGCAGCTAAGACATGTTGTCGAGTAAGCCTCTCCGGGCCTCATCGAACAAGGCCTCAGCGAGAGATCAGTAGGGGAAAAAAAAAAATCATGGAAATGTGAACTTCCGGGTATGATTTGCCTTTTTTTTTCCTTTCGTCTTTATTTTTTGAACAGTGGTAGTGAGTTGTGCTAAGAGTGATTAAACCTGGCAAAGCAGTAAAGGACTCATGCAGTCAGATCTGCCCAGGCCCAACCAGCAGCACGCAGCTAAGTGGAGAAAAAGGTTATTAAATGCATCATTGACAAGCAAGTTTACAGCACATTCAAATCATGAAAGAACATGAGGTAATTTAGGAGAACAATATCTTTGTACGGTGCAAGTTTGGTTAAGGGGAGCAGCTAAGAAATTAAAATGTTAAGTGTGGAATCCCACGGTTGCTGGTCATTTTACCCAAGAAGGGGAAAAAACTTCAGTGAAATAGTAGTGGGTGGGGAAAAAATATGATTTGGAGTGTGGAGAAAGGTGAATGTTTTCACAGAAATCAAATGTTATTTTTGTACAATATCACTTAGACTACTGTAAAAGTAAAAAAACTATCATTCGCTTGTACTCAGTTTTTAAGTCGGAAGGTAAAGCAACTGAAGTCCTAGAACATAAAAATGAAATTTTAACTATCAATAAAGCTGGAGGAGGAAGGGGAGTAAGACTGAAGTGTTTTTTTTTTTGAGTGGACTCTTTTCAATTCACTTTAATTCTTGAAGGTCAGAACAGTGAGCTACCAAGAAGGCGGGTAGTTTGGGTAGGGTTGTAGTCTTCAGATTGCATAAAATTAACATCTTATTTGTCTTAATAAAGATTGAAGTTTAGATACTTTTTTCGTAGAACTGTCACCTCATGCAATGTATTATTGGTTTTGGGGTGGGGTGGGGTGGGGTGATTGGGGGGGAGATAAGGGTTTTCAGGACTTTTTTTTTTGTTTCTTTTAAAACCATATCTGTATATTGGGTACCAAATAACCAGTTAGGTCTCAGTCCAAGACAAGGTCCAAATTTTGATGCCTAGAAAACTGTCAGATTCTTTTCAAAGTCTTAAAAGGGTGTTTCCAATATGCAGGAGATAATAGCTACAAAAAGTGGTCTGTAGACAGACGTCCAGTGAGCAGGACATTTGGGCACCCATGACTGGATGGTCATGGGTGCCCAAAACGCACTGATGAGAGCGAGTTTGTCTGGTTCAACTTCAGTTGCTATCTGTAGCACAAATTGATGAATAAATTTATGCCCATCTTAACAGAAAGGATGTTTGAACACAATGCATTGCAGCTTGCTGCATATGGATCTGTGTAGCTAAAGACCAGCCAAGAGTTCTCATGCTGCCCCCTGCCTACTGCTCAAAGCATCTACAATTGTCACATGAGCATCAGAACAAGATCATTGAGCAATGAAAGAAGGTGGCCTGATAAATTATGTTTTCTTATAAATCCTGATGGAGAGAATGGCACCAGAATGTACTATGGGAAGAAAGCAAGCTGGCAGAGGCAGTGTGATGCTCTGGGCAATGTTCTGTGTGGATACCTATTGGCTGTAGCCTTTTTCAGCAGGATAACACACCCTGCCACACTGCAAAAATAGTTCAGGAATAGTTTGAGGAACTATGACGAGTGTTGAAGGTGTTGACTCGACTTCCAGATTTCAATCTGGTCTGTGGGATGTGCCTGTCAAACAAGTGCAATCTAAGGAGGCTTTACCTTGCAACTTGCAGGACTTAAAGAATCAGCTGCTAACATCTTGATGCCACATTCCACAGCACACCTTCAGAGGTTTTGTGGAGTCTGTCTCTCAAAAGAGCTCAGAGCTGTTTTGACATTATGAAGGTGACATACACAAATTTATGTAGGTTGTTTAGATGTTATGGCTCATTAAAACTGAGACAGGAATTTATGCAGGTGTTTAGGTGACATAAAAAATATATAAACTGAACTTGGTATATGCAGTGGACTTGCTTATGAAAAAGTCTACAAGAGGGAAGTAAGTATGGAATTTTGGGATAAAAAAAAATAATTGTCTGGAAAAAAAATAGTCAGGCTCATTACTGGGGTCAAATCATTTGTCTTAGAATATCTAATGACTGCACTAATCCAGCCCCCCCCCCCCCTTTAGTACAGTAATATTGTAAAAGAGAGCGGTGAACACTATTATCCACATAAATCTAACTGACTATTCATCACATCTTAGATAATTGCATCTCATTGACTGATCGATCAGTTATTTTTGTGTCTCGCTAGCTACTCCCCAGGGTAGCAAATGAAGCTCTGTTAAGCGCCTCCCGATTGGCTCTTGACTGCTTGGCCAGTCTTTCCTTCATGAGCAAACTTGATTGTGTGCTAAATTTGAACCTGAGGGTCCTTTGAATGTTGGGATCAATTTCAGTGGCAGGCCTTCATGATGACTCGCTCATAAAAATAGGCAACCTATAAAAAAAAACCCTAGCTGCTTCTGGGCTTTGTGCAATGCTATGAGAATTGATTTGAAAATAGCAATTCTACTAAAATGCCAAATGTACATGTTAACTGCATAGGCTTTTGGCAGAATTTGTGTTTTCTCCGAGTGCATGCACAAAAAACCATGTTTGATGTTGAGTTGCTTTCCTTTTTTTTGTTTAGCATGTCTGTTGTTTCTATATATATATATATATATGTGTGTGTGTGTGTGCAGACAGTGTGACACTCACAATGAGATCAAATATCATCCAGAACATTGGAATTGACCAGATGGCTTAATATATGAAATGAATGGAAAATATCAGTACATCTTACAGTGATCCTTATCCTGTGCTGGGTTGTGGGCCTGGAGCCTATCCCAGGAGTCTATGGGCACAAAGCAGGGTACACCCTGGACAGGGTGGCAATCTATTACAGGGCACACAACGGGGAACTTGGGAACACCAAAAAGCCTAATCTGTATGTCTTTGGACTGTGGGCGGAAACCGGAGTACCCGGAGGAAACCCACCAAGCACATGTTAGCTCATATTATCTCATCATTGGTTTTTGCATTAATAGTGGTGGAGGGAAAGATATCTGACACAGGGTAAGTGAATATTGATTTAGTCATTTAAAAGATGCAATACGATTATGCGTTAACAAAATCTTCTACGTATAAGCATAAGGGAGCCCTCCCATGTAACAGCTGGCGCTTGGGATATTTGAGGAAGTGCTATTTTCAAGGTATCCATTTCATCAGTGAATAATTTAATATGTAGTATGAAACATACCGTAGATAATGTATGCAATGTGTTAATGTATATTGAAGTCTCAAATGTAAAAAACAAACTGAAATTTACACGTTTAAGTAAAGAAGGACTACAAAAGGTGTTTGTTTAATCACGTGAGCAAGTGATGAGTGTCCTATCAGACTCAATAAAAGCAAAAATATACATTTTGTTTTATTTCTGTTATAGATTTTTTGGTATAACAGCTAAAAAAAATGGTGTATGGATGGCGTGAATTTGAAAAAGTCCTAGGTGAGGATTGACGTATAGCTCAGTGTAACCCGAGTCTGATGGCCTGGTGTTCATTTTTTCAACGCCAAGGTCACTTGCTTGGCCAAACGTTGAATGAGATGAGCGCTGCTGAAGAGCCATTAGGTTCATGATACTCATTGCTCCATTTGAAGGTAAGTCAATGAACATGTTGTCTTTTGCATTGTGAGATAATATATGAAAAAAGTAAATAAATCAACCTGGTAGGTATTACCAAATGGTATTGAGTTTAAAATCGTGTATAATGTTGTCATCAGATTTTTATTGACCTTACTGCAGGCTTGTGTTATGTGATGAATGGAAGATGCTATGGCAATGGCAACTATAACCCTAGAACAAAACTGCAACTTTCTAGACAATGAAGAAAGTCTGCCAGATCTGAAACCATATCAAAACGACACCTTAGAACCCCGACAGCACTTGGAGGATATGTTAAGTATTAGTTCAGAAAGTCCATGTCTGACCAAGGATGCTCAAACTCGCAGCAAAACCAAGGACGATAAACTGTCTGAAACGCTCTCAGGCCAGCCTTTGGACAACCCAGGAATCCTGTCACATCTACACCACTCTTCACCTCTGGAGTCAATCAGAGAACTAGTAGAAATGGAAGAGATAAGTGAAAGTCGAAGTCCTGGTGATGGAGCAGTTCGAATTAAAGACGCATGCAAGGAGACATGCCCTTCCACAGCTATAAGATATGTAACGTTGCCATCAGAAGAATCTACTGATGCATTAGAAAGGACTCCTTTAGGACAAGGTTCTAGCACCCATCTTGATTCGGTGGATGCGTGCAGCTCCACAGATGATGTCCCAGTTGGATCATGTCCTCAAGGAGATACCTCATATATTGCATTGATTCCTGGACACCTGGAGTGGGGTTCTTCTGCCATGTCTGATATCCAGAAGGAGTTGGCAGGACACCAGGTGACACCGTCCCATACTAGTTCTGATGTTTTAGAGGTCCAACTGGACAATCAGTCCACCATCACACCACTACAAGACCTTCAAGAGGAGTCAAATCTCCCCCAAACTTGTGTGGAGGTTAATGCAATCAGCGGTGGGTCTGGGGATATTAATCCCAACCTGGAATGGGTTGATGGTTATGCCTGTGAAAAGGATGGCAGTGCGACCAACCAGACCCTAATCGAAGTCCTCACAGCATGTGAAGCCAGAGTCGAGCAGCTTGAGGAGCTCAAATCATCATCGATTGAGATGTCTGCTCAGGTATAATATTATTATATGTAGTCAAAAATCTATGTAATGCTTTAGCCATGACTTACCTTTTTTAAAGTGTAAAAAAAAAACAATAACAAACAAGGCATCTCTGCAGAATACTTCTTTTATGTAATTATTTAATCATAAATTAATGTTCATTTGTCAATAGCTTAAGCCAAAACAAACGTTGGTCACAGAAAATGCATTTTAAACTGGTGGTCTGTTATTAATTCTGTAACAACACATCTGTGTTCATAGATTGTAATGAAATTTTATGTATGCAAATATATTTGGGTACATAAAGGCACCACAGTGGCATATACACTACTGCAAACTGTTACCCTATTCTACCGTGTCAGTGTCACTGATTCACTGAGGTTTTGAAAAAAACCTGATGAAATTCTCCATGAGAGAGATGATCTAGCTACGAAATGAATATGGGTTTACAGGGCGGTGCATGGAAAGCATGGAAACAAGTTCTCTACAATAGCTTCCCTAAAAACAGTTATAATAATAATAATAATAATAGCCCTTTCTCTTATCCCCCATTGATTTGTTGAAATTTCAATTGCTTTAAATTGTCAATGGTTGAAATTTCAAAGCTTTAAATTAATAAAAGTGATGTAAAAACATTAGATAGATTTTCCTTTTTTTAAAAGATATTTTTCATGTTCCAAGATATAATTTTTTCCAGTGTGTTTAAAAAATATATGATAAATGTTGCTAACTTTAAACTTTATAAAGTTATATATATATAGTTTTCTTTTTTAATATGATATTTCTGATTTCTGGCAGATATTTGAAAATCTAGACTAGGGGGTTTGAATAGCCTCCCTCCATCTTTACCCCTCTTTATTAATCTGTGAAATGTTAGACTTTTAACAACAAATTGAGAAAAACATATTTCACTCATACTTTCGACATATATTTTAATCTCATCTTTCCAAACTTTAGTTGCAATCTACCCGGCTTCTAGCTGCCAGGCTGCATCAGAAAGTGCTTAACCTGGAACATGAATGTCATCTTAAAGACAAGAAGCTCCATGATCTGACAGTCACCCTGGAGAAGACAAGCGAAACTCTACAAACAAGAAATTCAGAAATGGCCGTAGTTACAGAGGAGCTCCACCGACTTCACCTTGAACTGGAAGCGCGGAAGAAACTGGCTGCGGCTGGCAGGACAGTCAGTGCCAATGGGCAGCTCGTTCCAAATGCTCACCAACGCAATGGCGGCTCCAAAGTGTGTACACTGCTTTAAAAACACCAAAATATCAACTCGTAATATATACAGTACATTTGTAGTACAGGACATTTTATTAGGAACTGTATACAGTATATGCTGTTCCAATCAGCCAATCAGGTGTCAGCAGGGTAGTGCAGAAAATATTCCTAATGCAGGTCAAAAGCTTCAGTTGCAAACTAAAACAGCGAAAATCTCACTGATCTCAGTGACTTTGACCAGGGCATGGCTGTTTGCCTCCTGATTGCCTGGTTTAAATATGTCAGACATTCCTAACATTTCTCACACACAATGGTCTTACACAGAGTTTTGATGAGCCAGTGTCTCAATACTCAGCAATATTGTCATGTTACAGTATAACTATAGCATTACTTCTAAATTGTCTGTAAATGTTTCACATTTCTTTAAATTGGTACAAAATTAGGGACTTTACAAAAACAGTTGTTTACGAAGTACACTAATTTAAATTCATAAAAAATGTCTACTAAAGGCATTCTCATGCCTAATAGAATGTAAGGACAGTGCATATCCTTAGGGGAAATGTACAAAAATGTAAATATTTTTTAAATCCATCAAGTAGAGCATGAGAAAGAAAAGAAAGAGATAGATAATGGTGGCAACATGATTCTTATAATCACATTAGATCATATGTTATTTTCCTTTATGTACAGTAACAGGAAAATCTGTATTTATTTATATTTCCTTACTCTTTTGCTTGTTATATTGAATGTACAAGCACTTAGTTTTGTTGTGCGGTTGCATTTTAATTTCAGATAATGCCTGAAAGTTCAAGTATTTTTCTTTGCCCTTAACATGCCTAGACGTCACGTGTCATATATTGATGCTTTTACACAAAGATGAACTGAAACCCTGCCAGAAAACCTTCTCTTTTCATCTGTACAGAAACGGATGGTGCAGTCCTTCATTAAAATTAAAAGCTTGAACATTAGTAGCCTTTAGGGGGTCAATGTCTTGTCTGCCCTCCCGGAGCGTGACGGCCCATTCTCAACACCTGCAAGCAGACCTGTCCCTTGTCAACACTTTCTCTTTTTAAGAAAGCCCTTTATCTAGTCCCTGCATCACACCCATGAATTATTCATGCTGGATCTGGATCAATTATGCAGCACGAATAGGCTTGTGCTCTTATAGAATTATCAATCCTGGCATGGTAGGAATTATGATGACAAATGCATTTGAATACTGATCAATAAATAAATACAGTATGGGGTTTGAATTATTTTAGGGTTTGTTTTTACCCCCATTTTAATCCAAAGAACAAAAATTCTATTAAAATATTGTTTAAAAAAAATGTTTCCATCAAACATATTTATTTATTTATGTTTTAACAGTACAATGGTACTTACTTGCTGATTTAGTACATGAATCATGGATACATGCTTCTGCCATGGTACATGTACTATAGTATAGAATATGTACCAGATTACCATTTAAAAAATGTCAAACATGGTTATGTAATATAATAGTAATATTTATATAGTATAGTATCCCTGCATGCAGGTAACTTTAAATAAATACCATAGTGCATATAGTGTATGTTGAAACTACATTGAAATTACATAAAACGTTCAGCAGCTATCTAATATGTTACTGTGTTACTGTATATCAGTGGTACTATGGTACTGTATGTACGAACATACCATATTAGATACCTGCTGAATTTTTGTAGCCACTGTGTGGTTACATTTCAGAGTATTACCGTGGTACCCAGAGGAGTGCCATAATATACTTCCATGGTATTCTATAAAGTCCTATGTTGCCTACCATGGTAATGTCTATAGTATCACTGTAATACTATGCTATATTATGGATGGAACTATAGTTTACCATAGTATTCTCTAATACATAGGAGATAGGGGATAGGGCCGTCCATGTGCCATCCGACAGATGCAACGGATACTCCCGAGATATATCAGTCTATATATAGCCCTGTAAGTAACTCCCACAGAAACTCCAAATTGTATCTGAGCACTTGGGGGGTGAAGGACCTTGCTCAAGGGTTCACCTTTTTTAGTGCATATTTTATTGCATATTTGGCACACTTAAATGATTTAGAACTAATCAAAATAATTTTTTATATTACACAAAGATACCCCGAAAAAATATAAAATGCAGTTTTTAAATAATGATGTCATTTATTAAGTGAAAAGGATGCCCAAACCTACCTACCTGATGTGAAAAGGTTATTGCCCCTTAAACCTAATAACTCGTGTCACCCTTGGTAAGCAATAGCAGTATCAACTGCAAGCAATAACGGTAATGAGGCTTTCACATCGCTGTGGAGGAATTTTGGCCCTAGGCACAAGGTGGGGTACATCCTCTGATGTCAATCCATTGCATCGTACGCACGCACAGACACTTGCACACACTATGGGCAATTTGGGAACATCAATTAACCTAATCTGCAAGAAACCAGAGGACCCAGAGGAAACCCACCAAGGAACCAATGAGGAAAACTAGCAAACTCCACACACAGGCCCAAAGCGGGAATCAAATCGTCAAATCAAAAACTTTTTGGCGCTGGTCATTCATCTATATCCCGCCTGCTACATCGGGCGACGTATATATCTATTGTTTCTGTGCCAATTATTTATAGGGTCGGGTTCCCAACTCGACGCCTGAATGTATCTGAGCACTTGGAGGTGAAGGACCTTGCTCAAGAGTGAAACAGTGGCAACCTTGCTGTGTTGGGGCTCGAACTGGGGACCTCCTGGTGAGCAGTCCAACACATGAACCACTGAGCTAATAATCTAAAATGTATTATCTATCAAATAAGTGGAACGATACAGAGAAGATGGCCTATATACTATACTTGGAAATGCAAAGTGTAACCTTATAATGCAATGTCAGTCTTGTGCCACAAGATGGCGATGGAATATAAAAACCCGTGAAAGAAAAATAACATATAACAGCCGAAATAAAAAGCTGTTTTTCTTAAAATATAATATATGTATAATGGGAATTTCACACAGCAACGTGTCTCCTTAAAAGTACAAAATCTGACGACAAAACCATATTAAACGAGTAAATTCAAGTAGCCTTGTCTTGTTGTGGACGTGCGTCATATTCCTGCGCCAGTGGAAGTGGTTGGTCGTGCGTCATCATTGTGTGTCGTCACGCTCGTAAGGCGTCTGCCTTGAAAACCAGCCATGGTAAGCTTTCTTTTTTATATACAACTAATAAATGGGTAAAAGTTGAATAATTAAACAGTGGCTGTATTTATTCGGATAATGAGTGGTTTTTAGACTTTGCGATTTTTGATATTAAAACTTCTTTCTCTTGCTTGATGAATTAGCTGGTTAGCTTAACATGATGTGGCGCTATAAGCTTATTGCAGGAGTGTTAATCATAACAATGTGTTTTCTAAAACAGGCTCGAAACGCAGAAAAGGCCATGTAAGTATTGACTTAAGTGCTACATAAAATTTATCTGCATAGTCTGAGTGCCATTTCAGTGTAGTTATATTACAGAAGAACCTGTTCATGACTAGTTGAACCATTATGTTGTTTCTTCTCTGTAGGACGGCCTTGGCCAGGTTTCGACAAGCACAACTAGAAGAAGGGAAAGTGAAGGTAAGACCATTAAGTTATCTTTGTGCTGTGCTATATAAAAATGTAATCTTTATTCTGTGGTGATTTATAACCTTACATCAGGTGTCATCCAGAAGAAAACGTTCTCCCTTTTGAGATGAATTCCTCTTGCCATTTCTTACTCATGTCCTCTCAGAGAGATTTTCTTACTTATTAGTTACTGAATCCTATGTCTCTTTTGCTTTTTGTAAACCTGCTTTGCGATCATTTCAATTGTTAAAGCTATTACGTTTTGATTCATTGGCTCGTATTCATCACCGTTTGCCTTCTTTGTGTCATTCTGGCAGGAGAGACGGCCATATCTAGCCTCAGAATGCAATGAGTTGCCTAAAGCAGAGAAGTGGAGGCGGCAGGTACGAGATGTTTGTTATTTATTATTATTTATTATTGTTTTAAATTACAACTGTTACATGTCTATGAGCAGTGGCCATGTTTATGCGTAAAGCATTTTCGCAAAAGAGATTTATTAAGATTGCAGATTTAGAATATCCAGATTATACTTGTATGGTCAACTCAGACTTTTGCTAATTTATTATAATTTTTCGAATTATTTTAAATCATGCAATCCAAATAAAGTGTATGTGCATGCAAAATTCAGCAACAATTGACCACACACTCCATGACCAAATAAATATTTTCTGTTTTGCATCATTTTATTTCAAAACATGTCTGTCTAAACCTCAATCTTTGTGTATGTGCAGAATATATACAAAAATCCAAAGTTTATAAAACTTATTAATTTCTCAGTTTTATTTTGATTGTATGTAATTTCATCAGTTTTTTTGGCATGTAGTGTTCGAAATTATGTGATATTTCTACTTCATTTCACTAATCAGGCTGCTTTATCATTTTGTGCTCACTAAAAATCTTTTTACTTTTCTTCTAGATCATCAGTGAAATTTCAAAGAAGGTGGCACAAATACAGAATGGTATGTTTTTTTTTTTTTTTCTTATACAGCAGCTCAAAAATGTGCTGATAAATCTAAAATAAGTTAATAACATTAACTAGTAGCTCTGCCCACGTACATATCCTGATGCCTGCGTGCTTCCATTACCTGCAAATGGAGTGTAAATGTAGAAGGAATTCTTACCATGTGATAGAAAAGGAGGCATAATTCCTTATATAGGGTTCCTACCAAATCATACTGATACACTAAAAAGACCACAAATGCTTGTATTGACTATATTTTTATTTGAAAATTAAACAGTAATGTCCAATGCTGCTACTGTTTGTGTTAAAATGCAATATTTAGTTTAGCCAATATTAAGTGGCAGTTTAGTGTTCTTTATATAGTTTGTAGAGAACTGATTCAGCTAATGACAAACAACATCTGTATAAAAGTTTTATCTATTTATTGTCTCATCCAGGATGCTGATAATATATTTTCTGGATGTAAATGATTATATATTACGAGTCCAAATGATAGATCTAACACTGGAACTGCAAACAGCTGGTTTAATAAATTGAATAGATAATTTCAGCTATGGTACTTCTAGTCATCATCCCATAACGGGTCACTTAAAAAATAGCAACAATTACCATATTTTCTGGACTATATGTTGCATCAGAATACTAGTAACTATTTTCACATTACTTTTGTTTATTTTTATTGATTTCTTAAGTGAATTGCTTTTTGATTAACCAAGACACACTATGAAGCAAACAGTTAGCTATTAAAATTTAAGTTGGCCTATACAGAACCTGTAGGCTAGGCCTACCACCAAGCATTACGAAAAAGTTCACTTCTCGTCTGCATCACTGAATCCGCTGAATTCCTCATGTCTGCTGTTGAACAACTCTGTAATCTCTGAGGAAGATGAAGTAGTTCCAAATATTCCAGACTATCTGAATGCTGACAGGATTTCCTGCAGTTCTGTTCCATCCCACAACCTCCTGAAAAGTGACATGATGCATTCTCCCGGTTGCCATGAAGCTGTGTTCTCAATCCACCATCCATGTCTCCCAAGTAGCCTCACATCAGTTAACTACGATTATTTTATTAGAAATTTTAGAAGGTATGGAGATGCAGGCTCCCCGTTACCTAACCCATCTGTGTTTGATGGTACATAGTAGCCTACTTATCCAGTGTAAGTATATCCAATTTTTGTAAGTGGCTCTGTATATAAGAGAGGTATCTGCCAAATGCCTGAATGTAAATATAATTAATGTATTGCTTTGTGTTTTTTATTTATTTTTTAATTTTTTAATTAACTTTCTTTATTAGAAGTTATTTCACAGGTAACATAATATTTCAATACAGCAGACATAACTTCCATTTTGCTTTTTGTTTACCCTAATGTATCCCTCTTCCAATCGCCTGTGTTCACACATCCCACAGTTCTGATTAGACAAACTAATTAACGACGAAAGTGTAAAACAACAACAAGAAGACAATAATAATAATAAATAAATTAAATAAATAAATTAAAAAGGGGGGGGGGTTTGCTCAGTCAGCACAGTCGGGAAGAGATGTCAAAGAATCAAAATGTTTTAAGAGAGGTCTCCAAGTCCTTTCAAACAAATTTAATGAGCCTTTAAGGGAGAACCTAAGCTTCTCAAGTTTAATGGACATAAACATTTCTTTCACCCATCTATTATGAGTTGGAGGTTGAGATTGATTCCACGTGAGAAGTACCAATCGCCTGGCCAAAAGGGTGGCATAGTGGGGATAACTGTGTTGTATGCCTTACTAATAGTTTTAAAGATTTCATCCAAAATGTGGATAGTCTGGGGCAGAACCAAAACATGTGAGAGTGGTTGGCTGTTTGATTGCTTTGTGTTTTAAAGAATCCAACAAGCAAGGTGCTATTTAGAATAGCACCTTGCTAGCCAAATATTCACAATTTCTTCATCTATCTACTGTTTCTGTCTGGGAATTACAGTCATGACAATGAATAAAAAATTTCCTGCTACCCGCATGTCAGGCTGGTTGACTTCAAACTTTTACTTCATTGGTGTGACAATTATTTTCAATTGAGTCATGAGTGCCAAGAGCGCCATCTAGTGACAAAATGGCAGTGAATTCACTCATATATATAAATATCATTTCACATTATAAGACACACGGCCATCAAGGTGACCAAAAAAAATAGTCTGGAAAATATAAGACTAAAGTATAAATTATATTCTTGGCAACGAAAGCTAAACATTGAATACAATACGGTATAGTCATATTTGAAAAGTAGTGACGGTGTGTAATTAGTTTTAGACAAGCAGAATAACGACGAAAGTCGTTATTCCAACTGCCTCTGTTTATCACCCTCCTCCTGAAATGAACATAGATGTCACCATTTCTGAGTTATGTATAAGCGATTAGAGGCACATATCTGAAACTGAAATTATTCGTGTGTTGTATATTCGGCGTCTCACTTGTAATGTGAAATTATGTAATGATGTTGTTTTTATGAATCAGCTGGTTTAGGGGAATTCAAGATCCGTGACTTGAATGATGAAATCAACAAGCTTCTCCGTGAGAAGGGCCATTGGGAGGTTCGAATCAAGGAACTGGGAGGCCCTGACTATGCGGTAAATGTTTGAAATCCACCCTACATGAGCAAATAGACTTTCTAGTATAGTGAAATTCTGGCAATTTTTTTACTTAATTGCAAAATTGTAACTTTTTTATTTTTTGAAAACCTTTATTTATTCTAAATGACCCCTTGTGGCCTGCAGTGCCCAGACTTTGTAAAACTACTATTAAAAAAAACTACTACGTATAGCTACTTGAATAATAATTAGTTATTACTTTAATAGACATGAAGTATTTCAACCCTTTAACTGTGTATTTGTAGAAATTTCTTTGAGCTGGTTCTCATTGATGAATTTTGTCTGTATGTGCACTAGAGAATCGGACCGAAGATGCTAGATCACGAGGGCAAAGAAGTGCCGGGAAACAGAGGTTACAAATATTTTGGCGCTGCCAAAGACCTTCCTGGAGTCAGAGAGCTGTTTGAAAAAGAACGTGAGTTACATTTTCATAATAATAAGGACAATCCTAAACACATCTATTTGCTTTTGTGACTTTTATTACCTGATGTCGTTTATAGCTGTGCCACCACCCAGAAAAACGAGGGGTGAGCTGATGAAGGACATCGATGCTGAGTATTACGGCTACCGAGATGAGGACGATGGTGTGTTAGTGCCATTGGAACAAGAATATGAGAAACAAGGTACGGAAAGTTATACAAGTGGTGACCTTTTTTAGATGGAGTGTGCTATCAGGAACTGTCTGGTACTGTGATATAATCTGCAATGTTTCTTCTGGATGTGAAGGATTTGCTGTGGACTTGGGTGTTCTCTGTGCACTTAGTAACTGAGAAAAAGCTGTTAGCTTGTATGTAAAAAAATTGTTTAAAAAAAAAAAGTGTTTAGACACTGCTAAAAATAGAAATCGAATTTTGTCAAACTCTTGAACTGATATGCCTCAGTTTACAGTCATTTCATCTAAAAGATGAAATATGAGGACTGTACTGGGTAATGCAAAAATGTACAACTTTTTATATTAATTGACATAGGTAGGTCAAATTGAATGTGTTTGTAGCATAACTCTTGTTTTGAGTCTTGAATTTATACAGGAACAGCGCAGCATACTCTCCAGCACAAGCCATGTATTGGACTCCCAAATCCTCTCTGAAAATCCCTTTTGTCAGTTAATGGTCTCCCATGGCACTGCAGCATGTTTACAGAGGTGACGACAGCAACATGTACCAAAGGATGAAGAAGTTTAAAGAATAGGAAACCAGCACTGAAGACAAACCATGCAGTGGTAGCCCATTAACTGTGACAAAGGGGATTTTCAAAGAGGATTCAAGAGTTGGGTTCAACGATGGAGCAAATGCATCTCTTATGATGGAGGCTTTGCTGACTAGAGCTTTTGACAAGGCGAAAAGTTTCTCTACTAACGTTTCTTACTAGCAATTTGAGCGACCTGTCGGGTAATAATTAATTATGCACTTTTGCATTGCTTTCAGTACAACCCGAATTATAATTATACTTAATATTTTTTAATTATTTTATTTTAGAATTCACTGTGTTTGTCAAAGTAATTTAACAAAAGGACAATTTTAATCCATTTGAAATAGGATGTTTTAAATGGATAGACCCTCAAATCAGACCTATATATGTAAATTCAGTGAGCCATTCTGTGTTCACATTGAATATTTATTAATTCTGTATTTAGTGATAGCAAAAACATATAATCTAGTCTGGTTAATTGGTTGTGCAGCTTAGCATTATTAGACAAGATCAAGAAAGAATTGATAAAATCATTGACATAATTATTTGTAAAATGATTTGCACTACAACACACATACACTACATAGTACAAAGTACATGTGTAATGCTGTTGTGCTATAATAATCACCACATAACACTGTAGTAGACTTTTCTTGAATGGTTGGGTGAGAAAAAATTAATCTCGTTTTGAAATTCTACATGAAGTCTTGGAAATGTGTTCATTACAAATTGTAGTTGGAGGGGATTTTCTTCATCAAGTGTCACTTATCAGAAAAGTTCAGGAGACCTGTGTGTTGTACCTACAGTACCTAACAAGTCAAAGCAAAATGTGATATGCATGAATATGTGAATGGTTGTCTCTATAAAAGTTAAATATTATGTTTACTGTAAAAATTCAAAAAAGGGTTTGATCACAATACTTGATTCTATGCACCATCATGGATTACTACGACAGGATTTGTTCATCTGCAATTTGGTAAATGAGCAACAAACCCAGTTTAACTGTCTGGTGCCTCAGGAGGTGCTCATTCTGCTAAACGTGATTTCACTTCTTTATTGTCCACATGCATATTTTTTCCACCATTTCACAGAAAGACCTTTCTGTGAAATGAAAGATCATTGTCCTTGTAATGATGTGGATATAAAGGGTGTCTTTGTGTGTCCATTGAGAGACTTGTGACCTTCTGGTCATATCCCCAGCCATGTGTTTACTATTTGGGATAATTATCTGAATGGCAGACATGCAGAGATTTTAGGTTTGGTGTGACAAAAGTCTATGGCTGTATGCTGCAACACCATGTGACATTCATAGACCTGCCTGAGGATTTTCATTCAGGATGACATTGATTTATTGATGTGTATCATCCAAGTGGCAGTGCAAGGACTTTATTCACGATATATTGGGCAGAATATTTAAAGCAGAGTATAATAAAATGCAGCTTATTGCTTACGAGACTTCTCCAGTGTCTTGAAAACTGGAACAGAATTTCATCTAGGATTGTCCTGTATTTTGTGCCTTCCATCTTGTCCTTACAAGATCCACATTGTCCTTACATCTTGTCCTTCCTTCCTTGGTGGCTTCGCACTGCTGCTTTGTGCCTCCAGGGTTGGGGGTTTTTGATTTTGGCTTCTGTCTTCTGTGGAGTTTCATGTTTTCCACAGGCTTAGAGATTTTCTTCCACAATCCTAGGACATTCCTGCAGACTCTCTGCTGTTTACAGATTATCTGTAATGTGTGAGTGGGTGTGCTTGTTGTGCTTACAAGTAGTTGGGGGTCTCAGTAAAATAAATATCTTTTAGAGCACTCACTGGTTGCTGAATATCTGAAATGCCCTTTGACAATCTATTACAGATTGTTTTCTTTTTGGCACTGTTGTTAAAAGCTTCCCAGCATCTTAAAAGTTACCCTTGGCTTCTTTGTTGTCATTTTGATGTCCAACTTTTCCCCGACTTCGGTATTTTGGGGTATTTTGTGTAGTCATGGTACAGTATATAATCCTAAATTCTAAATTTACTGTATATCAGTCCCAAGTTTTATTATTCTAAATGTCAAAAGTTCAGGGGTGGTGAATACTCAATAAGAACAGTGTGTTACAAAGAGATATATTGTTATTTTTCTCCATAGCAATAGCAGAGGCCACTGAAAAATGGAAGGCAGAAAAAGAAGCTCGTTTAGCTGGGGGTGAAGCGATGAAAGAGGTGGAAGAAGAGGAAGAGTATATATATGCTGTCAAAGATGACGAGGTAATGATACAAGCAGAACGATGCTCCTGATTACTACTTTTTATTGACATCATCCATCCAATCAAGTACTTCAAGTTACTCATTGATAAATAGGTTATTATTAAGTGATGTGTTGATTACGAATGAATGTTCTATTTTCTGACTAGAATTCTTTTTATATTTGCAGTCTGATGATGAGATGAGGGAACAGGTGGAGGGGGAGGATGGCGCACAGACATTTATTGCTCATGTACCTGTGCCATCACAAAAAGAGGTGAGAAACTGCATGTCATGCTATGTCAAACAGAAAATAGCAGTGTGATTGTCAGGGCTGCACAGTTGGTTATAAATTATTCAATAGTTTGACGTAGATGATTAATTGTGTAACTGTAACTAATAAGTCATTTTATTTGGTTTTGTGCATACTGCATCACAATCAATCATGCATTGAATCTGCATAGCTTGTCACGAAGTTCAGCTTTGTTGCATACTATAATCTGTAAAAAAAATTTTAAAAAATATATATTTTACTGTTAGAAAATACATGATTATGTAGTTAACTTTTCATGCATCACTTCTTATCTGTGCATAAAAAAAACCCTGTCCTTTTGTGATTAAATTGATTTACCGTAGATTGAAGAAGCCTTGGTCAGAAGAAAGAAGATGGAGCTGCTCCAAAAGTATGCCAGCGAGAGCTTAATGGCACAAAGTGAAGAAGCAAAAGCGCTGCTAGGTTTCTAATGTTACCCATCTAAGAATACAGGCTCAGGAGTTCCAACATCAAAGTTTCTGCATTCAGCTGTTTATTTTGTGAGAGTTGATGTGACGAAGGGTAAATGTATATAATGCCATTCAAAAATTTAAACTGATGACACAAATAAGTAGAATCCAGGAATCCATTTTGATGCGCAAGTGACTATCTACACAAAAATACATTGCAGTGACTCGTATATGCCAGTACGTGTGACATTTTTGCTTATAAGAGTGTTTTTATACCATATTTTACCAACTTTCCCAATTGTTGTAAAACACAGTATTGCCAAAAGTTTTTGGACACCTGACTGTCATACCTGTATTTACTATTTGAACATCATATTGTAGACTTAGTCCTTTTTTGCTTTTGTTACTTTCGTTCCTGTGAGACGGTTTTCCACAAAATTTCAGCATATGGCTGGGGGATTTATGATCATTCAACCAGAAGAGCATTAGTGAGTTCAGACTGGAAGGTCTGTGGTTTAGCCAGCGTTCCAGTTCATCCCATCGGCTTGAGGGCTCTGTGCAGGCCTCTGAATTTCTTCCACTCAAATCTTAGCAAAGCAAGTCTATATATAAAATATATGCTCTTTGTCCACAAGGGCATTGTTATGATCAAACAGGTTTAAGCCTCTTAATTCCAGTGAAATCGTAATGCTACACTATACAGAGATACCCTCTATGCATCATTAGGTGTTTCCTATTTTCTGGCAAATATACAGTGAAACCCATGTATGAGTTATGACTTACAGGTCACCTGTGTTTGCCCTATATTGATGTTGGGGAAATATGGTGTTGAATATAATATAACGACAACAGCAAACAGTTCTTTGTAAATATGTTTTGTATACAATGCTCACATTTTTGGACCAGTAAAAATTTTCTATAAAAATGTGTTTCCTGTTTTTTTTTTTTTTTTTTTTTTTTTAAATACTTTGCTTCTGTTTTACTGTGAGGTGTTTAGTCAGTTAAGTTGGAAGGAATAGTTTGTGGTATGTACATGTGTTTGCGTGCATGTGCGTCCTACTTTAATTATGAGGTAGCAACTGGCTTGTATCTTGAAGTGGCGTAGTTCATATGACCTTCAGCCTTTTATATAATCTAGGTATGTCTTTGCATTGTTAAATCTGTACAGGAAAAAGATTCATACAGTATTCATACAGTACACCTGTGTATATCTACAGTGCCATTAAAAGGTATTTGTCCCTAGCTGATGAACTCTTAAATTATTCAGATCATTAAAGAAATCTGAATATATTATATATTAGAATAAATCTAAATACAAAATACAGTTTTTAAATAATTTTATTTATTAAGTTGGGGGGGGTTGGGTTGCTGTCACTTTATAATTCATGAATGAAATGTGATTTTTGGGAAGCTTGAATTGGGAAAGTTAAGTTTACCATTATTGCCATTATTAACGTGTAATACCTAATTTTTTTGTTGCTTATATTTTCTTTCTTTTTGCACCAATTAGATGGCATTAAGTAAACTAAGGTGCATTTTCCTTGCGAATGCTTTACACATTACTGGGACTTCTTGATATTTCAGGGACACGTCTTCATGTCTGTTTGGACGTCAGAAATTTGAGTTAAACTTTAAGTTTGTGGTCAGAATTTGTTTAACATAATTAATATTCTTAGGCTGTTTGGTTCTCAACAAACTAAAATTCGGGTTTTGAGCATGTAAATGTGTAATAAAAAAAACCGTTAGATAAAAAAATAAAAAAAACACTTTGGAATACAAGGAATGTTTAGTTTGTTGGCGTTTTAAGATATGGCGTAACAACTTCCTTCCGTCCTAACAACTTCCTGCGCTGCGCTGAACTGCGCATGCGCGCTCCTTTTTAAACACACGCGCGCGCGCCATGCAAAGCTGACGCCGCTACAGTGGCCCCTATGGGTGACAGTCGGTAACTTATTAGCGTGGTGAGTGAATTTCGGGGTATCTCCTCCTCCTTCTCTGGCGTCACGCGCTCTCTCCTCTACAAAGGCTACATGGAGGCACCGAAACGACCGGGCACGAACAGCTGAGGTTGCCTTGGTTGTCGGCGAAAGGGCGAAACGGAGGCGAAATGAAGGTGTTCGGTTTACTTTTGAGGTCCGCGAGCAGGTTGGTTGCCCGGCAACAGTCACGGAGGACGATGTGCTTGTCCGCATCGCCCAATAGAAAGGTAACGCATTTCTGAACGCCTGTGTGCTATGGGCTAACACGGCTGAACACTTAGCATTAGCACTTAACGTTAGAGTATGGGGACATCATGGGATGTTTTTCTTTTTTCTTTCTTTCTTTTTCTTTTTTTTTTTTTACATCTGCCTGAATTGTGCATGGGTTCAGTGTTTTAATATCACAGCTGGAGTGCTAGATCGTCTGTAGTATAAACTTGTAATCTCTTGGGGGATGATCATCATCATAATAATTATTTACATCGTCATAATAATCATCACTGACATGAGGGGAAATGTTTCATCATAATGGCAAACCAAAATGCCTAACCATTTCATTGAGACAACAGAGGAAGATTCTTTTTGTTTGTAAAACCTCCCTCATAATTGTATTCAGACCTTATAATTGGGTATGTATTAGGACTATAAGAGAACCAAGTCATAACCCAAGCCTTTTCAGTTAATTTACACTAATCTACTGTTTTTCTTTTGTCATGTTTATCAGTATGAAAATAAAATATTTTCATACAGTCTTCATGTGTTACATGAAGACTGTATATGAGCAATCCAATGTTGATGCAAATATTCTATCTTCAAGACAAAAGAAAAACAGTAGATTAGTGTTAATTAATTAGTATATATACTAAATAACAAGGGTTGTCCTGTCTTATTACGGTTCCTTGTTTGACAGATGGGGAAATCAGAGCTCTGAGAATCAGCTGATCCGATACTGATGCTCTGGCTGTGCCTAATGTTCTGCTGTCTAGTTATGCAAAACATCACAGGTGTGGTTGTGCATCCTTTATTTAAGACCGTTCGTGTCCTCAGGTTCACGTGCCTGACCTGTACTGTCAGTCAAGTCGTACAGCATGAACTATATACAGTCGTAACATATTGCTTGTTAAGGCCAGTTCTTTTGTTTTGATTTATACTGAAGACAATTTGGGTTTCAGATCAAACAATTAATTAGCCCTCAAATTTCTTTGAGCAAAAGTATCGAAGCCGGTAGTGGTAAAGTAAAGAACATATACTTTGCTTGTTAGTCACCAAACGGTTGAATCCTTTGCTTACAATAACTACACGGATCCGACAATCCACAGACATCACCATACTGTTCCATTGTTCTTCTTTTGTGATGCTTTTTTCAGGCTTGAACCACATCTTCTCTTCTCTCGTATCTTTTTAGCCTTTTCTTCAGTAGATGAAGTAACAAAATGTCTGTTGACTTGCCCAGTCCAAGTCCTCTCACTGATGCATTCCTTTGTTTATTGCCGCATAATGAAGTTTCCCCAAATTAGATATAATACATTTCTCTGTAAATTAGCAGGCTGAGAGTGGGGGTTCTTCTTCAATGACTGTTGTTTTTCAGAACATTGCAAGTGATTATTGGCTTTGCCCAATGCTTCTTCAATGGTTCTGATAGATTTGAATCTTTTCTCGGTTTTAGAAATGGCTTGCTTTTGTCCCATAGTCAGCTCTATAAACCTAATGTTGGTTTAACAAATGCAGTCTTTCACAAGCGAAACCCGAGTAAACATTCAGATAACAATCAATCTAGCAGGGCATACCTGGTCAGCAAGAAACACCCGTTAAATGTTTCAGTATTTTTAGTCACTTGTAAAGATTATTTGTTTGTTTATTTATTTATTGTAAAGCCATTTAGGAAACCAACCGAAGTGGCGATCTGTTATCTCGTATTTATGTTTTGTTCTAAGACCCCTATGTCTTTAGTTTATTGCAAAGACAATAACGTCGGCCTTTGCCAGTCCACTATTTTCAGAGGTACAATTTTGGATGTTCCGACTTCCTTTAAAACCATCTTAAAACTACAACCAGCCTAAACTCTTGTTTATTTTAAATAAAAGCACAAATGAATGTAAATGTATTAATTTTATATTATTTTCCATATATTACCATACATTACCTTCTTTCATAACTTACCTACATGGTATATAGTCAAATGTATGAGGACACATTTCTGTATCTGTTCAGCCATATGTATTTCTTCTTATATTTTTGCCACAAATTATGAAAATATGGCTGATGTTTGTTATTCGGCATGTAAACTAAGAGTAGTGTAAGGATAAATATAACATATTATAACATATACTTGCAGACTTTATTGACTAATCATGAACACAGAATAAAGTCCAGAACCAAATAATTGCAGTTAAGTAATTACATCGTTACATCATTAAAACTACATAATATAATTAAAGTAACCATATCCAAGAACCATAATGAACATAATATTTAGTGTGTGTTATGTTTTTGGCCTATGTTATGTGAGTTACCCAAGGAGCCTAATAAGTGTTGTTACATTTTACCCGCAAATATAGAAGTTTCATACAGTGATTGAAATCTAATCCATACTAATAAAGTATACAGAACCGAGTATTAAGCATATATAAACTTAAACTTTTGTGTCCTTTTTTATTTATTTATTTATTTATTTTTCATTTTTATATGCCTTCCATGCATCATCACTGTATACCTAACAATCAGGTAGTTTACACAATTAAGTGCACACACAAAATTTTTTAAACCTCTGCCTGGGCTTCTTTGCCCAGGACAAAAAAGTTATAAACTGTGCAAATTGTATTGTATTGGTAGGAAAAGCTGTAATAATAAAGTTCATGCTTATACAGTTGAACTTTTGATTGCGAATAACTTGGTCTGCTTGCATTTTGCAAGATAAGCTAAATTATTTAATACATTTTAACGTGATGAACGAGGGAGGTCTTAGTATACAAGTACTGTAGTATATATATGTTTTGCCTGCAGAGTGACACATGATCAGAACTGAGCCAGTGGTTCTTCCCTCTTCCTTGCGCTGTGGGATTGTGGGTAACCATCTCCCATGCTCAGTCAGTGCGTGTGCGTCACTCATATAATCAACATCCTTGTGTGCGTGTACTGTTTACTATAACATTGCGTCCATGTGTATGTGCGCATGTAAAGCATTTTTAAATATTGTTTATTTATGTCCAAGTGTAGTGACCGTTCTTTAGTAATTGTATAGCAACAACGTCCCCTGTGAAGAAAAAAAACGTTGAAAAGGCTGTGGCAGTGTTGGAGATTTGCATGTTTTTATTATAACTATATTATTATATTATTATATATTATTATTTTTATATGAATAATTTTGGGCTGTGGAACGAATCATCAGAGGTTTCATTAGTTCTTATGGGGAGATTCACTTTGATATATGGGTGTTTATGGGTGTTAGACATGCTTCCAGAGCGAATTATGCTCACAATCCAAGGTTCTAAAAGCTCTATTATTAGAGGTAAAATATTATTTTCACCATCTAAAGATGGTGGCACAGTGGTGTAGTGGTGAGCACTCCTTGCACCTCCAGGGTCCGGGTTCGATCCCGGGCCAGGCTCGATTCCCGTCTCAGTGTGCATGGAGTTTGCATGTTCTCCCCGTGCTTGGTGGGTTTATTCCGGGTACTCCGGTTTCCTCCCACAGTCCAAAGACATGTAGGTTAGGTTAATTGGCATTCCCAAATTGCCCGTAGTGTGTGAATAAGTTTGAGTGTGTGTATGTGTGTGCCGTGCGATGGATTGGCACCCTGTCCAGGGTGTATCCTGCCTCGTGCCCTAAGTCTCCTGGGATAGGCTTCAGTCTCCCCGTGATCCTGAATACAGGATTAAGCGGTAATGACGATGAGTGAGTGAGTGATCTAAAGATATGAATAGCCAGGACAAGTGTGATAAATGCCATTGCCACTGTTGCCGTCGTCCTCGGCTTGCTTATCAGGGACAATCTCATCATTTTGATTCATACACGTTCACATTTCATACAAACTTAAATAATTCTTTTGGTTGTGTAAAGCTGCTTTGCGACAATCGCAATTGTTAAAAGCGCTATACAAATAAAATTTTATTGAATTGAACTGAATAAATGAATCATAACAACTGATACATGAGCTAATGTTCATAATATCTATGAGAAGAATTTTTTTTTCATCAGAATCAGTTTTAGTAGCCAACATGTGCATAAAAGAAGAATTTTTTGTGTATTTGTTACACAAAAAAACAGAAAGGAGTGAAAGAAAAAAAAAATTATAATAAATAAAATATATAAACAAAGCCTCAGAGTGGCGCAGTGGTAAAGCGCTCGCCCTATCATCTGGAGATTGCTAGTTCGATCCCAGGGTGGTGCTGTAACCTCTCGCAGCCGGAGGTCAAGAGAGAGCTGATTGGCCGAGCTCTCAGAGGGGAGGGATGAGAGGTACTTGGTGCTCCAACATTAATCACGGCTCTACAGCCAATCAGGGGCATCTGTGAGCTCACGTAAGCGGAAGGAGCGGATAGCGCTGTCCTCCGAGTGTGTTACGCCGCCCCGAACGGTGCGTGAGCAAGCAGTTCGAAAAGATGCGGTCGGCTGGCGTGACGTGGTTCGGAGGAAACACGTGATAGTCTTTGGCCCTCCCGGCTGAGTGGTAGTAGTAGCCTCAGTGGTAGTAGCCTCAGTGGTAGTAGGCAGTGGTCGCTCAGAGGGCTAAGGCACTGAGTCACAGATCGGAGGATCAGCGGTTCGATTCCCAGCTCAGCAAGGTTGCCATTGTTGGGCTCTTGAGCAAGGCCCTTAACCCTAACTGCTCCAGGGGCGCTGTACCATGGCTGACCCTGCGCTCTGACCCCAGTTACACTGGGATATGCGAAGAAGGAATTTCACTGTGCTGTAATGTATATGTGACAAAATAAAAGCTTTACTAGCCTTAATGTTGGAGCCCCCTAGTGACGGGGAGGAATTAGACGCGACTAAATTAGGGAGAAAATATATATTATATTATTATTAGTGATGAATGCCAAAAATCATTTACTAGATATGGTGATTAACGTATAATATAATATCTGAGTACATGTGCAATGATTAAGGGAAATTGGCGTGACATGTAAATAGATCGAGAATTATTTAACAGTAGAGGAAGGAAGAAATCGGGATAAATTTTTTAGGTGTAACTATTACAGTTACACCTTGAGTACAGCTATAAGTGTCTTTTGTCCCAGTTAACATTTGTTTCACTGAATGAAATTGAGCTTTGGGACCTCTACAGTCTAATATTCTTTCTCTCTTTAAACAGTACGAGCCAAGCTTCGGCTTGCTGTTCGACATCGATGGGGTTTTGGTGCGGGGAAAGACGCCCATCCCGGCAGCCAAAAAAGCTTTTCGCAAGCTTGTGGACTCTAACGGCCAGTTCATTGTTCCTGTGGTCTTTGTCACGAATGCCGGGAACTGTCTGCGGCAAAAGAAAGCCGATCAGCTGTCTCACATACTGGGGGTTCCTGTGAGTATTCCTGAAACTCACTACATAACACAGACACTGATAACACAATGTCAATTTGGCACAGCGTTGATAGAATTTCTCGATTTGGTCACCTGCCAATTCACACCCACCAGCTACCTCTCCCTTTTCATCAGAAAGCTACCAAACAGGGAGGGTGACGGGAAAGGTGACACACTCCACGGACAGGGCTGTCTGCTTTCATGTGCATACACAAATGTACATGATTGACTAAAGTGAACAGGACAAGCGTACTGTCTCCACTTAGCCAGTCTTGTGTCTGGCTTCAGGTTACAGTTAGGTAATGGGCCATGTCTGAATTACCACTTGGAGGCTCTTTGTCCCTTATTGAAGAATGGGAACAGAACTGACCTGTGACTGTTTGTAACTAAAATGAAGAATTACATTTATGTAATGTCAACATGAAATTTTAAAGTATTAGTTTGTCAAATTCATAATTTGTAAGAGTTACAAATGTATGCTAAGCCACACATGGTGAACATTTTCTTTTCTCTGAACATTATAGCAGCATAATGATAGCATGCTACTAAATACTGATACTCACCTGAACTCTTTTTTTCTGAGTTTCTAGATATAAAAAACCTATTTGGTTAATTACATGAGGGGCATTCAATCAAACCTGGATGAAATCTCTTGTGAATGCCATTGACATTAACTTCAAGCACATTACAGTAATGAGACTCATTAAAGTAGCAGGAAATTATATAGAGAAAGAAAGGGAGTTTCCACTCTTATAGATAAGAATTCTGTTATTTTATGCATACATAATCAAAAGTCCTGGTTTGACTTGAACGCCTCTGTTATAAAGAACGTAAATATATATACAGATGTATACATGTTGAAAAGATGAAAACATCTTTAAAGTGTTACTGTAAGCATTTTGTTATAGATAGTATTTTCACTTTTTTCTTTATAACAGATTTCAGAGCATGTGTCTTGGCATCATCCTGACATTTTTCTTCTAGCTTTGCTATATTATACATATTATGATCGTATGCTTCTTGCTTTTGGTATTTTAAAAACTAATTGTTTACTGATTTTGTAATTTGTTGTAGCAAAATTAATTGCTAAGTTAATTGCTAAAAATAATCAAAAGGGATGCATGTTTTATTTTTGGAACATCACAGTTTTGTATTAGTGCTAACAGTTTGTCATTCTCCCGTAGATATCACAAGATCAAGTCATGCTGTCTCACAGTCCTCTTAAAATGTTCAGAAAATATCATGACAAGTGTGTGCTGGTATCAGGACAAGGCCCAGTGCTGGACATTGCCAAAAAGTATCCTTTCATTTTGTTCCATATAAATTGTTCACCGTTATTACCGTGTTTATAACTGTTTATCTATATGGCGTATATTTCAAAATCGTCCTCATGATAAAAAAAAAGACCGTAAATCTATCATGTTACAGCACTCTGGTTTAGTGCAGGGTGAAACATATTTCAAAGTCTCTGTCTTTGAAAGATAATCTACAGAAACAAGTATTTCATTCATTCATTCTAAGTAACTAAGAGGGAACGCAAGTTGTGTCTATCTAAGTTGTGTCTATCTAAGAGTCTTGTTAGCAAGATATCTTAGGATTTTTGTAGTTTTTATATGGAATTATTACTACAGTAAGATTTTAGAGTTGATCCAGTCAGGGTCACAGCAAGGTTAAATGTGTGAAATAGTGAGAAGAAGGACTAGATTTTGTGTCGCCGGTGGCATTACTAAGTCATTTCTGCTCTGAAGTAGTGAGGGATTCCTCTTACCCCTGACATCCAGTTATTTTCAGTTTTACTGTTGATTATCAGCAACACTCACCTTTGCTACATATGAATCATCTAACAGCCCAGGCCGAGTCCATGATTGATAAACATTAGGAAATAACAAGCATAGATTAGATTAATTTTGTGCAAGCTGTGCCTGAAACTTTCTTGTATATGAAATAAGCTCTCTGTGAGTTACATACACCAGTGTCGTATTGTTCAGGTTTAGGAGGATCCACACCTGAGTAATAAATCTGTTAAATTGGATAGTTAATAGTCAGAAACTGAGGCTGTCTCACAGAGAACACAACCCTGACACTCCCAAGTTCCAGGATGATTAGGCCAGATGCTTCACGTTGCTCAGGGCCTAATCTGTTAGTTGCGACAGCCCTGATGGAACACTGTGTATCCTGGCCCAGTAAATCAACCAGAACTCATTCCCATTGAAAGGGTCTTTTATTTAGCAAAATAGGTACACTCAAGCCTAAAAATAACAAACTTGTTGAATTTATACCCGAAAGGTTTGTCAACGTTATGAAGGCGAAAGGAAGCAAATGATATAAAATCTGGAGCAGGGTGAGTTGCTTGGGATTTTTCAGGGGCTATTCATTTTAAAATAAAAGAGGATGCATCCTCTGGTGAGCTGGTTATATAAGCAGACAGTTTTTAATGGTATGAGGAGCAGTGGAGTGGACTGTTATATGTGCAGTCTATTACATGAAAAGGGAACATTATAGCTACAACAAGATGTGCTGGATTAAAAAAAAAAAACATAAGTACCTTGTCCTTGGCAATGGAAATGTAGTAGGTAAGAGTAAATATACATACTGCTTAAAGGCAGTAAGGCAGGAAAATCTCAGCATATAATTTTGAAGTGATTTTTTTCCTTCTACTAGTTAAACCTACTGTATTTTATTTGTTACAAGATCAGACACGTGAGTCATACATGCTGACTTCTTTATTTGTGTCATTGTCACAGTACTGTAAACCAGCACCACACACATTAACCCCATCTAAATATTTTAAGAACTCATTTGTGACGTTCCCACATTCGCACATTTTCCTTAACCTATTCTCTCAGCTTGGGCTTCACCCAAGTGGTCAGTATTGATATGGTAAGAGAATCGTTCCCCCTGCTGGACATGGTGGACCATAATCGACGACCAAAAGTACCGGTCAGTTATTTGTCATTTGCCGATCAGTTTTGTGTAATAATGATGTGATAATCGCAAATAACAAAATAATAACAACAACAACAAAAAAGCTCTTGCACAAATTGCATCTGAAGTCATTATGAATGATGATGCCAGTCATAGTAAAGGTGAAGAAGTTCTCTTGGACAGCATTATCGAACAACACTCAACACTCAAAGGAAACAATACAGAGCCATAGCAAAGACCTTAAACATTCATGTACACTAAATTGGTGAAGTACGAAGTTTGAAGCATTATGATATAGTGCTGCTTTCTTATAGTGCTGCTATCTTTCCATGTGCTCCTTTCTTTCCATGTAGTATTGGGGTGTTACAGAAAATCACAGGAAAATGTTATGCCCCAGGAAATATTAGAGGAGAAAATAAATCTGGGGAGAATGGAGGGTTCAATAAGACAAAACCACCAAAAACATATACAGTGGAACCTTGGATTACGAGCATAATTTGTTCCCGGAAGTGGGCTCGTGTTCCAAAACACTCATAAACCAAATAATAATTTCCCATAAGAAATAATGAAAACAAATGAAAATAAATCCCGATAGATAAGTGTTTCCGTTGGTGCGCACAGGCACCGTGTGTGTGTGTGGAATTAGCCCCCTTCCATCGCCTCGTTTTACACAGTAACACTCCTCCCCCTCTCCCCACCTCGCTTTTTAAGTTTCACAACAAACACACACACACACACACACACACACACACACACACACACAAAAAGGAAACACCATTTTAACAGGAAAAAAGAAATCTCTTTGAGACTGGCATGAGCGTATATTAACGGAATCACTTTTTAAGTTTCACAACAAACGCATTAACACAGCGGAAACACCGTTTTAACAGGGAAAAAAGAAATCTCTCTGAGACTGGCATGAACGCATACTAAGGGAATCGCTGCTGTAAAGTAGAAAAAAAATGAACCTTACCTTTGAAAAGTCGCGACAGAGCAAAGTTTCTGTGTGTTTGTGAAGCCGGGGAGGCGGTGAAAAGGCGAGAGCGCGTCTGTGCGTGTGTGTGAGACGAGCAGAGTTTCTGTTTGTTTGCGAATCCNGCTGGGGTGAAAAGGTGAGAGGGTGACGCTCACATGCGTAATACATGATATTCGGCGCACGTAAACTAATACTTGCTCGGTTTCCGATTAAAAATTGATTAAAAATCTTTGCTCGGTCTGCGGAACACTCGTAAACCATGTTACTCGCAATCCGAGGTTCCACTGTAGCCAGAAAAACTCATGAAGGCCTTGAACTTTCTGACTTGAAATCCCATTAGCAGTGTATGGAGGATTTGAAATTATGAATCCATCTGTGGGACTCTTGGTGTCTTGGGGAATTAAAGATTCCTTGGTAGGGTTAATGGGCCACAAAATTGAACCACAGAGCTGCTAATATACTTTTTGCCATAGATGTTCCAAAGCTGTATTTCTAAACAACGGCTACAGCAACAAATTAGTAATGTTGGTCATTTGTAGTGTCAATATACTAAAAATTTTGAATATCATTATTCCAATATATGATTAGATCCAATATATGATTAGATTGAGTTGGATTAGATTAGATTGGATTGAATGAGATTGCTGTTTTTACATTTAATCCATGAATGTTACTTATGAGCCAGTTTCTCATACATTAGGTGATGGTTTTTGCCTGTAATGTATGAACAAAAAGAGAAATCTGGGTTATTGTTAAGCATATTATTATCATAAGTATATAAATATGTACAGTGGATCTTCCTTTCTATTGAAATTAATTCTAACCTGAAACTGGCTAGCATATGCTAAGTGGAGCATAGTTTGTGTTTCTCCGTGTTTAACTCTAAACATAAACCCTTCAGGAAGACATAGAACAGAATGTATGATGATGAGCCAGTACATTTCATTTTTTATTGTGAAGCGCAGGAGCTCTCTATTCAGTTTTAGACCAGGATATCCATTAAGTCCATTTTCTTTTTATGATTGCAGTCGTCTCCTATTGTAAATCTCCCTCAAGTTGAAGGTAAGATCCACATATTTTTAAAATTGATTTCTTATTTCTCTTTCTCTCTCTTTGTCAACATGGTTATTACATTATAATGTCACTGATTTGGCATGGGTTATATATTTATAGGCTTGTTTACCTTTTCTACCCTAAGCAATAAATTATATTTTTTGTGTGTTTATACACTTTCCATTCTTTGCAACATTCGAGAGGCGGTCATAAAATTATTATTGCTAAGAAAAAATAATCTAATGAAAACAACTGGTGGTCATGAGCTTAGTTCTTCTCCTAGTCCATTGTCCACCTAAGGCGACGCACTGCTACAAATGATGGATGAACTGGTGGAGACCGTCTCTGTCTCTGAAGAAGCTGCCTTTTTGGCTTTTGAGGAGAAGTTACACCTCAATTATCAACTCGTCGTCATCAAACGCCTGGCCTCTTCAAATGATGGAAGGGGAAGAATTCACTAGGGGCAGTATGGTGGATGAGGCAGAAGGACTGTTCACTGTTGCCCCAAGTCACTCACAAGTTTTGCTGTTTAGTGACCGGAATGGGCTGGCGCATTGTCATGAAGAAAGCGTACTTAAGCTTTTTTCAACCAGATGCACCATTTTGGTTTAGACCTTCTAGTGACCTAGAAAATATTATTTTTAATTATTGAAAAAACAGCACCTTATAATTACATTATAATATAATAATTATAAAAAAATAATAATTATAATAATTACATTCATAATAACTTATGAGTTTAATAATTAAATTTATAAACTAAAAAAAGAATAAAAGTTTACTTACCGAAAGTTACCATCAAAAAACTGATGTATAACAATGAAGCTATTAGTATAAACATGTGATTTTCCTCGTGTTTTTCATTTATTGCAAAGTACCTTACTCCATTCAGCTGTGATATGATACAACCTGTGGAAAGGTTACAGGGTTCTCAAGCTACATAAATTAAAAATCCAGAATACTACAATTGTTTAGTGTTGCATGTAAATTGCTATAGGCCTGATCACCTTTGGGAAACGAGCAGAAACAATATGATAAAGATATTGAGATATTATTCATGACTGAAATTTCTCCTTAATAATAATAATGCTTCTCTTCTGCTTATTTGCAGCTGTGATCCTCTTTGGAGAGCCAGTTAGGTGGGAGACCAACCTGCAGCTAATTATCGATGTTTTACTGACTGGTGGCAATCTGAGTAACCTGTATGAAACATCCCACTCCTCCCACCTGCCTCTCTTAGCATGTAACATGGACCTCATGTGGATGGCAGAAGCACAGGCTCCAAGGTAATTTAGCAATTTAGGTATACAAAGCAACACAAACCATACAACATATACAAAAATAACTTGTTGGATGATAAAGATCTTATGGATAGCAGTAGATTCTGCCAAATCTGTACCTTTGCTTTGTCCCAATTATCTGTTTAATATTATTTTTATTACCATGTTGACAAAGGCTTTGAAGGCTTCCTGGCAATCAATTAGTAGTAAAAGGTTGTAGTGTGGCTTTCACACCCGAATCATGACTAATACTTTTACAGAACTTCAAGTTCTTTGTGATCCTGTTTAGGTGTGTTTTTTTTTTTTAACAGGAACAGGTGTTACTGAATGATCTGAGATCAAATGACGGTGTTCACGCTGACTTGTATAAGGCACCATTTTAGCTTTAGTGTCTTAAAATGCTTTAGTGTTTTGCATGAAGCACAATTCCTGTCTAAGGTTTTCCCTGCTGCTTATTAATTATTTAAATGTCTTTTAAATGTCCTGTTGCTAGAATTGGTCACGGCACATTCATGGTATGCCTGGAGAACATCTACAAGAAGATCACAGGCCGGGAGTTGAAGTACGAGGCGCTGATGGGAAAACCCAGCGAGCTGACTTATCATTATGCTGAGTATCTGATCAGAACACAGGCCGAAGAGAGAGGCTGGAGATTTCCAATCACATCACTCTACGCTGTGGGGTAATCATCTTAGATTTATATTTTTACACAAAAGTCAAATAGATAGATAAACTGACAGATAGACACTTCATTAATCCCAAAGGAAATTACAAATATCCAGTAGCAAGTACAGTAATGCAATAGACTTGTAGTTGGCCAGCAAGATCATCAAACCCCGCTTCAAGTGAATGACTTAAAGAAAAACAAAGTGTTATGTATAATATAAAAAGAAAAAAATGCAAATGTATAAAAGGAATGAATTTGAAGGTGAATTTGTGCAAAATATAGGCGAATGAGGATGTATAACCAGTGGCTAGACTAGTGCAAAGTGAGATGTGCAGAAACCGACGTAGCTATTTAAAGCGATAGCAGTGCAAAAAGTGAGTGGTGCAAGAATACGATAATGGAGGTCAGTGCCGGTCAGGGTACATGAGGAGTGGTACAGAAGTCTGTTGAAAGGAAAGCTACATGAATAACTGAGAATGAGTTCAGTCACTGAAATGTCTTCAGCGTATAGCATAAACAAACAGAACTGGCCTCGCCGTTTAGATTTTTTCAGACTGTAACGCAAGAAATAAAACGACAGGAAATGCCGATAATTATTCAAATGATAAGGTGGAATGATACGGCCCAACCCGGACGTCATGTATTTTTTTTTAACACAGCACGTCCCAACGTTTTATCTGTTAAAGAACGATATGGTGCTCTTTTGAGTAATTTATAATAACTTTTAGTGTTTTGGACTGTTTGTGAAACAAGTTAGATCTTGTAATTATTTATGTAATAACAGCCACAGTCATTCCCGCACTAGTCTTTGCTTGTTTACTCACTGATGAAGAATGCAGCTTCTCGTGTTAACAAAGAACTAAGATTAGAGTTTGCTGTGCAAAAAGAAAAAAAAGAACTTCTTTATCATTATCCTTACTGTGGTAAACTCATTAAAGTAATAAATGTTATGATATAAACTTTACAGTTTATATACGTGTACTGGAATTTAAAATGAAATATATGAATCATGTCTGAGAATTCAACAGTCACGTGGATTTTTACAAAATAATGTTAATTTATTAACATTGTTTAGAATCTAAAATGTTTATTGTTGTTTACATTAGGGGTCAACCGATATCGTTTTTTTTCAGGGCCGGTACAGATTATTAGTAATGGAGAGGACCAATAAGCAATAACCATTTGTAATGTGTATTTGCAGCAAAAAAGAAAATCCTGGTGAAAAAATTTTGAAATTTAGATTAACACGGCAGACAAAACTCTTTTTTTTCGGAAATACCTGTAAGCATGTGTTTAACATTTAAGATTACTGGAAATTTTTGGTTCAAAGCAATCTCTTTCTGCTCCCCACAAAAGCTCGGCCTTCCCTGTTCAGAGCAGCACACAGCTTTTGTTATGTAGATTTAGCTTTTCACATCCACTGAAATGAGCCACAGCCAGAAATCACACTTTAAACAGTGAGTGTTTAAAATGCTCTGCATGATTATAATGAAATAACGGTTGTTGTCTTGTAGAGAACAGTAAAAAATAGATACATTTGACATAATGAAGAAGGATTATGTAGTTATTTATTTAAACCTGTAAATATATTTTTATTATTGCTTGTGTGTAATACACACGCAAACACACATACCGATCTTTATTTTTTCCTGCATGAAAATTTTCTTCACAGAACATCATGTGTAAATTCGCTCTATAAACACATTCAGTTACTGAATAATAAATACACAGTCTGAACACGAGAGGACAAAAACGATAACGATTTTGTTATGAATCGCAATTTTTTAAAATATCGATTCATGATTCATCCAAAATGGAAACAATTGCCTGTAGTGTACGAGTGAATGTTGACCGGAGGTTTTACCACATTCATACAAGATGGCAATAAATGCAGTGGTCACCATTGGCCTCCACGGTCCCTGGTCGGACTACAGAGGTTGATGGATGGATGGATGGATGGATGGATGGATGGATGGATGGATGGATGGATGGAGTAAAAGTTACCTGAAATCTTTCTTTAAAAAAAACATGCTCCACACGCTTCTGAAGTCTGCAAAAATGTTTAACACTCTGTATGTCTGTGGCGTTCTTTATAGGTGGTTACTTGTGACCACACAGCAGTGACCATAAAGGAACTACATCAAAGCCAAAATGGCACATTTTTAGTTAATATATTTTATTAATCAGATTTTTTTTTTTAAAACGTAAATTATATCGGCCTTGATAATTGGCCGGGCTGATAATCGGTTGACTCCTAGTTCATATAACCCAAACAGAACATTGTTACATTATTTATTATGTCCTCTACCCACATTAGGGACAACCTTATGACGGACATCTACGGTGCTAATCTTTACAACCGCTACCTCGAGGAACGGCTGGCCAGGAAGTGTGGCCACACCGTGCAACAAGCGCTGAACGGCACAGGAGCTTTTGTCCCTCAAGACGAGGACACGGACAACGACTGGGAGAGCGAGTTAGCGTCTCCTTCTGCCACGTCCTGCAAGTCCATCCTGGTGTGTACAGGTGTGTATAATCCGCACACGGAGCTGCTCAAAGACGCCAACCAGTGCATCAAAGAGACCGCGTTCCACGGACACCGCGACTTCCACTTCGAGCCTGCGCTGATCGAGCCGGGCCACGTCGTCCAGGATGTCCACGATGCTGTCGAACTTATTTTCGAAATGGAAAAATTCACAACAGGGGTTTAGTCACATAAAAACACTGAATTACAAGAAGCTTACGCTTCTTCTCTTTTGTCATTTCAGGTAACTTTATCTCATAGACAGGAAATAAGTCTGTAAAGCACAACACTGAAGATTCTGTGGTAAATTAGACACGTGCAGAGACGATAAAGGCTAACAAGACAATAACGTCACACTAGGACCAGACAAAAATACATGAACTGGTCATTTTTTTTATTTTATAGTGCTGTACTGTATGTTCCTACAAACAATTTTTCCCGCACAATTTGCAGTAGCTTAACAAAAAAACAAGCCAACTTGGTCATTTTAGTTATAATGCTTAGGTCAGGTTTTAGCAATTATTTTAAAGGTATTGCCTTTATTTCATTTGGTTTAATTTTATTGTATTTCATATTTTATTATGTTGATCTTTAACAAATATTTTAATCCCAAAAATAATAATAAAAATAATAATAAAGTGGTACCTCAACATACAAATTTAATCCGTTCGAGAGGGGAGTTCTTCAGGCGAAATTTCTTACCCTGCGTTCACACCGAACGCGGCGAGAGCATCAAAGTTCGCTCTCGCCGCCCTGCTGTCGCCGCGCTTCGCCGCTCTGACGTAGACCGAATGCCTTACTTGTATTTAAAGGGGCCGATAAGATCAAGCTTGATCTTATGGAGATTGACCAAAATGTGGAAGAAAACAAGAAATTGATTGATAGAAAGAACTGTATTGTAGAAATAAACTAATTATAAGGCATTTGTATGGTGTGGCTTCTGTTCATTGTGAATTGCTAGTCTAATTTCATATTTTTTTATTATTATATTATATTTCTTATTATCTTGTCCATGCATCATTTTTTTTAAATTAATGTCCCTGTACACAAACAGGGACATGTCATAAATATCCGGAAAACCCGCTACCGCAATAATTAACTTCTTTTCCATTTTGCTTGGGAACTAATGTTGCTGGAACAAAAGTTACAGGACTGCGTTCCGCGGAATCCGCTCAATTGGAAGGACCTCTGCTTTTTTATTGGTTGCCTCTCAACCGCGTCATAGCTCATTACCATAAAGTTGAGCTGATTTCAACTCCCTTCGCCGCTCATCGCCGCCAGCTCCCATTGAAAATGAAGGACTTCCGGCCATTTTGATGCTCTCGCCGCGTTCGGTCTGAACGCAGGGTTATTGCAAAACGCATTTTCGAAATGCATGTAAATGAAGAAATTTCTTATTATCCGTTCCAGCCACCCAAAAAACATTACCAATATTATCCATTTTTAACACTATAATTACATTTTATATATATAAAAAACAATCTAAACATTAAAAAACATGTAAATTAAATAAAATATAACCTTAATTTATTATACCCCTTGGCACCGTCTGCTTGAAAAACTAAAGTGGCTCCATTTTTTTTATTCTTGCTGAAGCGCTTCATAACAGTCTTTAGACCCATGGTGCTATGTCTTCACTAAATCTTATAAAAATTGCAAAAAAATCCCACAACAAATATGTAAACTTGCTGCGCTTGGCTTTCCACTGACTCAAACAAGTTTTGAACAGCTCCCAGACGTACTTGTAACCCAGGAGTACGCACGATTAGCTCGGTCGCTCGTGTGCCAAAATCCTTTGCATGCAGCGACACATTTCTGGCAGAACTTTAGTTCCTCAGACAACAGTCGAGCCGTTCCTATGCTGAGGTACCACTGTAATTATTATTATTATTATTATTACAATTTTTTAAAATTATTATTATTAAGTCAGCCTTCAGTCAATAACTGTCTGTTTTTAATTTACCTTTACAACTGTCCACGAGTCTTTATTTTTAAATCTTCTTATAAGCTGAGATTTATACTGCCATACTGTTAAGGTTTTACTTTATTTGTATTTTTTTTATTAACTTATTGTAACATGTCTGCACATTTGTTGTATGTGTTTTGTGGACGGACTGAGCACACAACTGAATTATTATGGTCTCACTTTCCTTTACAGTGCCTTACACAGCTGCAAGACATGTGGTATAATATATAGTTTTATCCTCTTGCACATTGTTGTAGCACGTAAACTCTTCATTAATCTCATTTTTTTTTCTTATACACAAAGTTAATTATAAAGATACAGGCAAGGAAGGTGACCTCATAGCTGAAAGTTACAGGCTCACGTAAAGAAGGCGATACCACTGAAGCAGAGATGAATGAGTGATAAATCTCTGTTCCGTTCAAAACTGTTTCAAAGTATTACGGAAAAATGAAATGGTGATAAAGGGTAACAAGATGAAATAAAAATAATTCCCTAAAAGCATAAAGGCATACAGTTTATTCAAAAGTTGCATTTTTGTGTTACACTCATAACATGTGCCAATATACATAGGGACAAATGTTCTTGGCCAAACCTGCAATGCAAATACATGCACTTCAGTGTGGAGTTGGCCTTTGCTGCTATAACGGCTGCCACTCTTCTAGGAAGACTGTCTACAAAATTTTAGTGTGTATGTTTGTCAGACCCTCATGTTGAACGAGGAGGCCTGGCTTACAATGTTTGTTTCATTTCAGCCCAGAGGTGCTTTATGTGCAATTTGTTGTCTCTTTAGTCTTTATAGGACTTCGATAGTTTTCTGTTAATTTTAAAATGTCAATATGTGTTGTCTCAACTAGTCAGATAATTAGGTTTCTTATCTAGTTAGTTTTGTCAATTTATGTTGTTAATTTTTTTTACCTTGGTCCTGGAGGAACGCTTTCATTTCACTGTGTACTAAACTGTATGTGGTTGAAATGATAGTAAAAACCTACTTGACTTGACAACGGCCAGATTGTGATGGTTAGACTGGAGGGTGTTCCTGGTGTTCAGTGGTTAGTACTGTACTTACCAAAAGGAAGGCCATTCAGTGAACCACCTTTCTGTCCCAATCCCACAGAAGCACAAACTGCTGAAACAGTTCATGCTGGCTATGATAGAAAGGTGTCAGGACACACAGTGGATCACAGCTTTCTGCATAGCTGGAGCTATGCCATACCATGAAACAATATTAGAAGGTGGTCTGGCATAATCAATTATATTTTCTTTTACATAATGTGGACAGCTTTCTGTGTGTGTGTGTGTGTGTGTGAGCGAGAGAGAGAGAGATGGCACCAGGATGCACTATAAGAAGATGGCAAGAGGCAAAGAAGCAGCAATATATCATGATGCTCTGACCTTTATGTTATATTTGCTACATCTGACCAGAGAATATTGTTCCATTAGAGTTCTGATTTGTCTAAAGATTTTAAGCATGTATCTCTGGGCCTTTTTTTTTGCACGTGTTGTACATGTGTGAGGTTTAGGAATGGGGTTGATTGACGTGATATTGCTTACTGTTTTCTGTATAGCTCTTTATTGCTGCAACACTCAAACTGAGCATGCTTTTCACTTATTGAAGACAAAACTCAAGGCAGACTCACAAACAAGCAGTAACTGTAGACAGCTGCAGTAAAAGCCAGGGAAAGCAGAGCTGAAAAACAGCATTTGGTGATGTTTATGGGGTGCATGGATTGTTTTTGAGCTGGTAGAAATGGAAGGACTGTGTCTAAATTGGCTGTAATTCCTAAATGGGTACTGCAACATTTCAAGTACAAATTAAACATCTTATTTTCTCCTCACTGCATTTACCCCCAAAGAATCCAAGCATAACCAAGCATTTACACTTCAATAGTTTTATTCATAAAATAATGCATTGGAAATTCAATATTCACCTATATTTTAGAACATTAAATTATTGTGCATACAAAGAAATATGTTACTTGTGGAAGAAAAATGTAATTGTTTGATCAAACATTGTGATAAAAATGCATATGTGACAGCTTACTGTAAATATCTAGAAAAACACTACCTCATTCTAACAATTTCCAAATTGTATTAAAGGCACTTACACTAAATCAGGAAAATTGTTTTACCATTCAAATCACTGGCTCTAAATCCAAAATGGAGTATAAACGATTTGGCACAAAAATCCATAATATGATAAATCTTCTCAAAACAGTACAATTACTTATCTATATTTTATCAAAAGTATATTAGAAATATTAAACACTTATTTAAATTACTTTTAAACCTTAGTTCATGAAAAACAATTGGACATAAATAGTATAAATATGCAGTTTGATGTGTTTAACTGTCTGTTAGGTTACTGCATAACATCAATAAAAACCTTTCACTGATAAAAATTTCTTAATCAATTATATGGCCCCTTACATCTTACCCAGTCTGTGAATTTTTTTTTTTTTTTTTATATTTTTTTTTAAATGTTTAAAAAATAAAAGCTTCATATTTTTAACATCTCCTAAAACTTTACTGTATGTTCCATTAATGAGAAAAGCATCAATTTCATCCTTGTTTCATTCCAGCTTTGCCTTATATTTCTGTTTTAATAAACCTTTTATAATAAAAAGATATACAATTAATATAAATTAATTAATTTTTAAACCCTATAAGCCCAACATGTTTCCAGTTTAATACTATAAAGACACCTCATACTCGATTGTCTTTGTGTAAATATCCCAGTGAGCACAAAGATCGTTTAAAAGATAGAAAACCAGTTTGTTTTAGCAGAAATCTAGGTTTTGAGGAATGTAAAAAAAAGTCTGTATGAACAGAATATCTTATGTAGTTAGACCAATAAAGCATGTACATATAGGTAGTAAATATAGACTGATACCACAGTTTTATACAACAGCAACATCAGAGTTCTAAGTAAAGTGCAGCTGATATGAATTTCTCAGAAATTAGAGTTGACTCACTGAAGCTTCAGTTGTCAAGACTCTTCAAAGGCGTTCTGGCGAGGTCGACACAGAGGTTTTCCTTGACATACCGCTTCTGGCTCACTTGTTAGGGGTCTCAATCTAAGTCCAGGTTTCTGTAAAGCTGCTTCGTCTACAGTCAAACCTGCTATACAAATAAAACTGATTTCAAAACCGTAAACTAAAATACCACAGAAGACTGGATTGGAGAATTCACATCAAAAGAGATCCAAGTGTTTTAGGTAGGTGTTGAACGCAAACCCAAAATCTCAATATTGGATCAGAGCATCTTTGGTGTACCAGGCAGTACATAATAGACAAACAAGCACCTCTTATGGGCTTTATGAGTGATAATTTAGCCTAAAATTCAGCTTGTACAATGTTTCACTTACACCGATCAGCTATAACATGAACACCACCACCAGGTGAACTGAGCAACATAGAAACAGAGATCACTAACAACACACCAACAAACTGGTGACAAGACCATGGGCGCCCAATCCTCACCCATGCCCATGGTGAGCAAAGTCCAGTCCTGTCAGGTCCGATCCTAAAAAAAACCCCAAAGCAGCACAAAAAATTATAAAAACATAAATGCTGGCCACAACCATAAAGGCACCAGAACACCCAGTGCACCTCAGCCCCCACCACACACAGGGCCCAACAGAAAAAGAGACAAAGGCTGCTGACCCAGCCGCCAAACTCCCCAGATCCCAAATCGATTGAGTACCCATATGAGGTGCTGGACAAGCAAATCAACAGAGGTCCCATCCTGCAACCCACACCCCCAGAATTCAAGAGGAACCTGCACAATATTGGGCTCATGTTATGGCTGATCTGTGTATGTTTGATGTCTGTTTTGTTTTTCTTTTATGCAAATGTAACTGTCTGGGAATGTTCAGTTTAGAATTATGTAAACCGCACTATCCTAAAACCCCATTAATTTGTTCAGTAATCTCAAATCTCAAAATCACTGCAGGTTGGTAGATTTTCTTCTAGTATCTACATGACACCTTGATATGATAAAATCCTAATAAATCAATAAAATATTGATTAAAAAAATATATAGATATTCTAAAATCTAAAGATACTGCTATCTAGCAAAACTGACTTACTGACTGGAGAAGCCGCTAATAGGAAATATGAGCCCAGGTTTATACATTAGAAGCAAAATGTATAAAAATATAGGCTAGTTCTTATTTGACTTCATCTTACAGATCTACCAGATATAATATGCTTTAATATTATCATTTCAAGTAAGTTTTTATTCGGCTAATTTATGAAGCTGAAAGTGCATGTATCGAGCTGGACGGTATATCGGGGTGAATGTGGGATATGAAATGTTCAACTAAAGAAGTGAACAAACAGTACTAAGCAATACCGTTATCGTACAATAGGAGAAGTAAGGAGTACACATTGTGTACACTTCTTGGTTAGATGGTGCTCACTGGGATGTACACGACCAGTTAAAGGTTTGGTCACGCCTTCTAAATCCATGGTCATTCCTGATTTTTATTCCTTTCTACATTGTAAAACCTTCTACATTGAAGGTGTGCAAAAAGTGCAATAATCTCCTTCAAACTGTTGATATTAAGGATGTAATCTGAGGTGCTGTTAACTGGTGATTTTTGAGGCTGGCGAGTCTAAATGAACTCCTCCATTACAGCAGAGGTAAGTTTTGGTCCTTGTTTCATGAGATGGTCTTTATGAGAGCCAGTTTCATCATGGTGCTTGATGGGTTTTGAAAATGTAAAACTGTTCTTACAAGAACTGCTCCAGAACAGCTGACTTAGACAGAACAGCTTTCGTTGTTTTGTTAAATCCAGTATTGTTCTAGAATGTAGAAACTTGTGTCCAAACTTTTGACTGGTACTGTAATAATAAACATTTAAATAAAAGTACCTCAGCAACAGGTTTAGGACTAACAATCAGGTGTTAAAAACGTCTGCTGGATTTCTCCAGTGGCAAATGAGACTATTTTCCTATTAAAATTTTAAACAAATATACAATAAGTCTCCACTCTGAGAGCTCGTCCGTAAGTCCAATTTGTTCACAAGTCCAACAAACATTGTGTAGGTACTAGGATACTAACACATTGGCTGTACACAGTATAAAACACACATGTTCCAGTTCGATTTATGTTAAAAGAATCAGCATGTCTGCCATCTTTTCACCTCACTCCATTCTCTCAATTATTTTCACTTTTATCTCCATCATTATTGGTTGGAGCTTCTTAGCAGGACCAGCTGCTTTTTACGTTTGATTCCAGACATCCTGGGGTGCACGCTGTATGTACAGTACTTGACAATTTATGCCGGACATGCGAGTTAACCTCTGCAATTGAACAAGTACGAACGCGTGTTTGTATCTTTGAAAGTTTGTAACTCGAATTTTTCTTTGTAGAGGACTTACTGTAACTACATCTAATATAAAGTTCATTCAAAAATTTCAGGCAGGTCAAACCAAAAGTGGTTTAAACATGACTGAAACCTGATCAATCATTTTCGTAATCGTAATAGGATCGCCAAAGTTCCGATAAGATCCAAGCAGCAGCTTCTTTAATCATTTTTGTGCATTTTACATCACAGCCTTTAACTTCTGATATAGCCGACTACCACTGCCTGAAACCAAAGGTGTATATCGGGTAATCAATAACCGATCGAATATTCTGTCAACTCTGACGATTAAGCCACAATTCACACAAGAAGATCTGTCATTACAGGCCGACATGGCTAAAAAACAGGAATAACAATGTAAAAAAAAAAAAAACATCATCAGCAGCTGCCACAGCTCCAGGCGTCACCATTCACATCCTTGCTGTTGAGCTTGAAACTATCGGTTACACTGTCTCTGAACACGGGCCCGCCATGTCTCAGCATCAGCTCGGCTGCCATTTGATTAAATGCTTCGTCCACGTTGCTGGAGTCTTTGGCTGAGGTCTCGATTGCACTAATGAAGTCCAGCTGGTGAGCCATTGCTTGAGCTTCCTCATAGGAAACATCACGCTCTTCGGTTAAGTCTGATTTATTACCTGTAAAAACATTAGCAGTAATGAAGGGAAACTAACGTTGGCAAAAAAACAAAACAAAAAAAAAGTATTCACCTGAAACTTTCAAATAACTGCTTCAAATCATGTTCACTTCGTTAGTAGTTACTTAGGTTCAAAGTAATTAATTAACTTGTACATTAATTATATAACAATATGAACAAGCCATCATCATCAACTATAACAACTAGACTTTTTTATTTATGTTAGCATTTGAGATGGTAAACTGTTGTTATACTGTATAATCCTACAGGTGGCATACTGTAATCCTGAATCATTCACTCATTGTCTATACCACTTTATATTGTATACATGGTGGCAGGGGCCCGGAGACCATCTCAGGAGACTCGGGGCATGAGGCGGGGTACACCCTGGATGGGGTGCCAATCCATCACAGGACACACACACACACATACACACGCATACACACACACATACACACACACATACACACACACATACACACACACATACACACACACATACACACACACATACACACACACAT
>QMIH01000696.1:8952-24865 GCA_003987875.1 Clarias batrachus | reverse complement strand
CACATACACACACACATACACACACACATACACATACACACATACACATACACACATACACACATACACATACACACATACACACATACACATACACACATACACACATACACACACACACACACACACACACACACACACACACACACACACACACACACACACACACACACACACACACACACACACACACAGATTTTTGGACTGCAACATGAAAGTTGAGCACCTGGAGGAAACCCACCAAGCATGGGGAGAACATGCAAACTCCTTACCCTTACATGCGTACACATACCCGAACCGAGACCCTGGAAGTCGGCAACTAGGCATTGCGAAAATATTGTATCGGCTGGTCCCTGGTGATTCCCATCCCTAAATCCCTAATAATAACGTTGAAAATGTCTTCACTGACCTATTAAAAGGGTGGCAATGTTTGTGCCGCCATATTTCTTGATGTCCTCCATCCACCTCGGAACAGCCATGAAGGATGCTTTCTTGGTGATGTCGTATGTAATTATGGCGCCGTTTGTGCTGCGATAGTAGCTCTGCGTGATGGTCCGAAACCTCTCCTGTCCTGCTGTGTCCCAAATCTGTAACTGTTCAACAAGTATTAATCATTAATTTTCATTCATTCATTCATCTGTAACCTCAGAAACACTGAAAGGATAGGAGAATTCACTCTGCATGGTGTGCCAGGCCATAGCAAGGCAATCATCAGGCACCCACTACAACCGAGAGGCAATTAAACAGTTACATCAGCTACTGGCATGTTTTTGGCTAAAGAGGGCAAACCAAAGAAACCTGAAAGAAAGCAAAATTAACACCTTACAGGGTTAGGTGTTCATAGATCAGGATCAAACCTAAAGCTGTTTACCTGGAGAAAAAATATGTACATAGCATAAGTGCCAATGATCAGTTTTCCCTGAAAGCCCTAATGAATTTTCCTATTTAAGCAGAAATGAAAGAAGCACTGATTCCCAATGTAAAGCTCTCAGCAGGTAAACTAAAAGCACTGTATGTGATTTACAAATCTGTTAATGTAACTACAAGAAGACCAGTATGGTGGTGACGGAAGATGACTTAAAATTTAATGGCAACATATATCCTAGATATCAGTGAAGCTCACATGTTAATTACGAAGATTTAAATACAAGTTGTTCAGTTTTTTTTCCCCTTTAAGAAGTATGATGACTGTAGTGGCTTTTAGGAGACAATGATAGAATTTTATCTTTTCAGAGTAGCTTCCTTTTTTTTTTTTTTATCCCACACAAATAAAATAGTCGAGTCACAGTTCTAAATAGTCTACAGATTTATGAGATTGTCCCAGATTTGCAGTTTGGCACCTGTCATGATATAAAGATTTATGGATCAGGGGTTGATTTCAATCCTAGCAAGTTCACTTAAGAGAAACAGTTTAAAAAGAAAACATTTAACCTTCTATAGAACCGGGTTTAAACAAAAATGTGCTGATGTTCTGCTGAGTCATCCATTACAGTGTTTCTCTCTCTCTCTCTCTCTTGCACATGCTCACACACACAGACACACACAACTAGCAAACTCACATGATGCCACCGTAAAAACAGATAAGGCAAAATGAGCCCCAGGTCTTCTTTGTAATTTAGCAACTGAATTGCTCTTTGTAATTAACCTGACTGATGTCATCACTGAAAGCTGAGAAAAATAAAATCTCATGCCACACAGTCACGAGGCAAGAGTCAACTCGAGAGACCTGTTACATTCCTTTGTCATTCTGACAGACTGTAATCCTCTGAAATTACACAGTGGCTTAAAACCTGATGCTGGTCCATCACAGTGTTCTTTTAGTGACACTATATTTATTTCATTTTGTTAACATGTTTGTTTTCTAAGTAATTAAGTAACAACAACAACAGCCAGGTGTTATTTTAGAACACAAAGGTCTGTTGTTCTGGAATAGTTCTCGCAAGAACAGTATCGTCAAGTACATTTGCAAAACCTATCAAGCACCATGACGAAACTGGCTCTTATGAAGACCATCTCAGGAAAGCAAGACCAAAACTTACCTCTGCTGTAGAGAAGTTCATTTAGAGTCGCCAGCCTCAGAAATCACCAATTAACAGCAACTATGTTATAATTAGATATAACGATCTACTATAATTAGAGGCACTATTAATGCTTTACAGGGCATAAGACGCAGACATGTCAAAGGAAATTATTGCAGATTTTTGGATGCTTTCAGCAAAAGAAATAAAAATCACCCTGAAATTAGATTGTGTTTGCGTGTGTTTTGTTGTCACATACTCACTCATCATCTAAACTGCTGTATCCTATAGACAGGGTCAGAGAAGCCTATCGGAGGAGACTTAGGGCATGAGGCAAGGTTACACCCAGGATGGGGTGCCAATCCATCGCAGGGCACACACACATACACACACTCATTGGGAACGCCAATTAGACTAATCTGTGTGCTTTAGCACTGTGGAAGAAGACTTGACTTTGTAGAAGAAACCCACCAGGCACAGGGAGAACATGCACACACACCTGTGGCGGGAATCGAACCTGGACCCTGACGTGCAAGACCACAGCACCGCTATACAATATATAAAGTAACACTTTATTTCTTTTTAGGGTAATTTCCAGTCAACGTCACTTGAGGATTCAATGAATTGGTTCAGTGAACAAACTGTGACTCGTTTGAATCTTCAGATAGAGGGATGAGGAATGGTAAAACACCGGAAATTAAAGGTTATAAGTTTACCATACAATTTATCTGTACCGTCCTTGTTTTTTTCTTGACTTATTTGTATATTATTATTATCACTAGATTAGTATTATAATCCTGTTACTATAGTGGTATTACCCAACAAAGGTTTAATCGCGCTGTCATGACAGTCAATGCACAAGCACTGAAACCATAAATACTGGTCATAAACTAAAAAGAGACAACTTATAATGTAGATTGCAAATATCCACAGAATCGTTTTGTTCGAACAAACAACCAAACAACAAAGAACCGATTCCTTTGTTCGACACCCACCTTGACTCTCTTTCCCTGCATTTCCATCGTCTTCATTGTAAAATCCACTCCGATTGTATTGCCTTGTCTTTCGATAAAATTGCCGGTCTTAAACCGCTGGACCACGCAGGTTTTCCCCACACCGACGTCCCCGACCAAAACTATTTTGAAGACGAAATCATAATTGTCGTCTGTTTCCAGTAACGACATTGCAGCAGGCTGCGGTGTGTTAGCGTTAATGTGCACGAAGTTTCACAGGGACGTGCAAAATGAGATTTATATTGTCCCTGTGTGCGCAAAAGAACAAAGTGACGTGGATAAAGTGACACCTGCAGAAACTCGCCAACCCGGAAAACACAGCGGACGTGAACGTGTTTGTTTTTTAAATACGCCCCACCCCTGTGTTCTGATTGGCTGAGCGCGTACACGGCTTTTGTTTACACGTCACGGAGGAAAGTTCGTGACACAGTCCCATTATTCTGCCCGAATATAAAACACTGCAGTTTAGTCTGCTAGATTAAAGCTATCTGCTGTAGATACAGATGTTGTAACTTATTGACAAATAGAAATCATTGTATTTACCGCAAAGTACGACAAGTTCCTTTAGAAAGGTACTGTGTTTCCCCCAAAAGAATATCCCAATTTCGACTTGGAATTTCCAGACGGAGTTGGAGTTGACGGTCAAAGGTTACCATGTGACGTAACCTGATGCGTCACCAGCGTGCCATCGTAGCAGCAAAGTACAATAATTCACGTTCAACGTGTTAAATACAATTTGTCAGAAAATATTTTTTAAATGATGAAAAAGATTCTAATTGAAATAAAAATGATAAACCAAACAATCGATTGACAAACTTTCCTGAAAGAGACAACAACAGTGTCATATTGTGTTTACTGTTTATTAGCACAATTAATTAAGTCGTGAGAACAAGATACTATGTTATTAAGTATTAGTATAAATGAATGATTACCCTTATTTAACCACAGGATAACACTACCCAGTTAAGTTGTTAAGCTACCCATGTTATACTATTTTGTTCCCACATGTTATTAATTCGTGGCCACGGAATAGCGTCCTGTTCCCACACCTGCTGAAGTTAATGAAAATATGTTTAAATTTTTTAAGGATGAGGACAGATTCTAATCTAATCTGATCTGATCTCCATTAACCATCCATCCATCAATATAGGAACATCTGTAGTACAACTAGAGACTGTGGAGGCAAATTACCATTATATTTAATCCCATTTTACAACCACGGTAGGCCCTTTGGTCAACATTCACACACATTCACACACTACAGGCAATTTTGTCTGTATTGTAGGAGGAAACTGGAGTACCCAGAGGAAATCAACCAAGTGCAGGGAGAACATTCAAACTCCCATGGCTGGAATCAAATCCAGAGAGGTGCAAGCACCTGTTTTCTCTTTGATTTGATATGAGCGTTCTCTCTCTCTCATCTGAGCTAACACTTCCTGGTTTGTCTCTGGATGGACATCTATACAAGTTTCACGCTTTGTTCATCAGGATTTCACCAGGACATGTTAAAATGGTTTATGTTCTTTGTAGTAACAGATGTACAGTACATGAGATGAGAGTTTTAACATAATATAGCAACTCTTTAGCTGTTAATAAATCAAGTACTTTCTGACAGACAACTTGTTTGTGTGTTTGATTGTCTTGACAATATAACTTTGTTCAGCAATGCCATAGTAAAATTCATCATACCAAGAAAATGTTACAGAATAAAGCACAGTTCACTGAATATATATATGCATTGTACTGTATATTTCTGCAGCCATATTTCATTATTGTGTGGAATCAGTGTAAATAATATAAAACCAGCCTACACACCCTCAAGGTGAAATGGTTAAGTCTTACTCTTAATTACAGTGGGAAAAGGATTCTAAAAGGGTAGCAAACTCACTAGAACCGCCATGGAATGGTACTGAATGGAATAGTACTATTTCTCATGCATTAATAGCAATTGACATGAGTGCCAATCTTCTAATGAGTAGACTCAAAATCTAACGTGAGATCACCTATGACAGAATGGCACCACCACAGGAAACACACCATGGTGCAATCATAGATGATAAAGCCTCTGTTATTCTCACAAAGAAACGTTGACATGGTATTGTAAAATATTTCACATTGCTGTTTACCCACTTCAGAATCTTAAATTGACTCATCTTGTCTCTAATTTAAATATTTAAGTCAACTTGAGTATTGGTTGTGGGCTCAATTAATTATATTTCTCTAGAGTTTCATCTATTCAAGGTCCGGCAGCGTCTCTACCACTTGAGAGGCTTAAGAGACTTCAGACTGCCCTCCAAGGTGCTTAGGAACTTTTATTCCTGCATAGAGCGTCCTGATGGGAAACATCATGACTTGGTTTGGGAACAGCACCATGAAGGACAGACTAGCTCTACAGAGAGTGGTTCGATCAGCTGAGCACATCATCAGCACCGAGCTCCCTGACCTGCACTCAATCTACAGCAAGCGGTGCTGGACCAAGGCCAGGAAGATTGTGGAGGACCTCAGCCACACCAGCATGGACTGTTCTGTTCTGTTGCGGTCAGGAAAGTGTTTCCGCTCCAACAAGGCCGGAGATTAAGAGACTGAGGAGGAGCTTCTTCCTGCAGGCGATACGACCTCTCAATCAGAACACCACATAGAACTAAACCATTTTTGCACACTATACATTTATGGACATTTGCACACACCCTAGACACGTATGGGCAATTTATGGACATTGTATCTACACATTCATGCAGCATATTTGCACACTCCCCGGACATTTCTATTTAAATTCTATGTTAATCTCCACAACAGTTTCTATATTTTCTATATCTGTACAGTTTTTTTCTATATCTTTTATAAGATACATTTCTCTCATTTTCTGTAGCTTTATTTTTTTTACAGCTAAAGTTTTTCTATATTTTATTTTTATTTTATTCCATAATTTATTTCTTATTGATAATCTTCTTTTTGTTTATTAAGGTCTTGTATAGACGGTCGTATAAGCACTTCACTGCATATCGTACTGTGTATGCCTGTGTATGTGACTAATAAAATTTGAATTTGAATTTTGTAGCCCATTGATGAGTTGGTCCAAGTAATTGTTTTTCTATATAAAAAAACAAGTTGTCTTAACAATACCCCAACAATTTAACACACAAACATTATTTTAAAAACTTTATTTCTCCAGAACAGTGAGCTGGATAAAACAGGAAAATACAGGTTCTATTTTGCTTAAAAGTAAACAAAAAATCCCTGGATAACGCCAGATGCTTACAGACTTTCTTATATTACAGTATCATAACCATTTTAAAAATGATCAAAGATGAAGTGTTCCCCCTCCCCTCCCCCCTCCAGTGTGTCAGACACGAAAAAGAGTCTATGTCAACAAGAGTTTGTTTCTCAACATGTGAATCTGTGGCACTTCTGTGTTTTTCTAGAACTTTCGTTAGCTAAGCTCTTGAGCGGCCGTGTGTGCTGGGGTTGAGTGGTTATGAGTTATGAGCGTTTAGCTCACTACCTCCTGTAATTCTAACCTCAGGTTCTGTCTCTCATGCACTGCCTTACGTTATATTCTAGTCACAAAAGTAACGATTACCTGTTGGCCTAAAAATAAATACATGCTGATTTTTTTCTAAATCCAGACAACACTCAATGCAGGAAAATTGCAAAATAAATGCAGTCTTTAGGGCCATTTTGTAATTTTGTAAATAGTTGATGGAAGGGTTTTAAAAAGCTGAAATAAGCCGTAGTTTGCCTGCTAGCGCCCTAATCCATATCTATAAAAGCAGCACTCACCAGGATGCATAAAATACTGTTTTTGGAATCCTAGTGATGGGTTAAGGTTGTTACATATCCGATCAAAGATCTGAATAGATTTGTAATAATAATAACGGTACAAATAATATATTTATCAATGTTTAACTAAGTAAAACATTAAAATGCCACTACTCCTTAATTGTTAAATACTTTGTTTTTCTCGAACTTTCTTTGGCCAAGTGCTCAGGCAGAAGTGTGTGGTGTGGTGGCACAGGGGCGTTGCTAGCCAAAAGTCAAGGAAACTGTGGCAAAAAAGATAGATATGGCTATGAAAGCTTCTGTAAGTCTAATCCCAGCTTGTACCTCTCGTGTGGAGCGTTATATTCCAGTCACAGAAGTAACCTGCCAATTAACTATTACCGCAAAAATCAATAAATATTTTTTTTCTAAAGCTAGGCAACACTCGGCCAAATTCTGAAGGCATTTTCAGAAGGCACAAACACTCTTAAAAACAAAACAAAAAAAACCCCGTCCGGAGTACAAAACTGTATTTTAATTACCACAGCCATAGTGGATAGCGCTGTCCTCAGAGTGTTATGCCGCCCCCAACTGTGTGAGCGAGCATTTCAGAAATATGCGGCCGGCTGGCATCACGTGACTCTGAGGAAACACGTGAAAGTCTTCAGTCCTCCCTGACTGGTAGTAGTGGCCTTAACGGGGAGCCCCCTAGTGACAGGTGGCAATTGGATACGGTTAAATTAGGGTGAAAATAGGTTTGTTTCTCTGTTAAAATAATGCATAACTTCTTCAGTAGTGGGTGAAATCTTTCTTAGTCTAACTGTCAACAGAACTTACTATTTTCCACCTCATTATCAGAGTTTGAACAGTACTGACCGGCATTTTCAAGTGTTGTGATATCTTTGTATATCCTTTTCCTGCTTTATAAAGTTCACCTACCTTATTACGCAGATCCATTGGCAGTTCTTTTGTCCTCCCCACGGTGGAATATTCAGCCAAGTCAGTGCATCACCTCATCAGCTGAGAAATTCACCGACTATTTATGCACAGACAATGAACAGACCATAATTACAAATAAAATGAGTACCAGGTGTGGAAACTACTCTTTAATAGCCATTTAAACCTGTATGTGTCAACTTTGCATGCCTGTGTGGCCAAACATTCAAGGATATGTAAACGGTATGTAAAACAACAATCAGGGTTTTTGGGTGATTTGGGTTATCATTAGGTTTTAAAAAGAAGTCAAACAACTATGTGATAATTAATGACTTCACATGACCACTATCTTTAAATAAGATAAAATTCTTTTGAATTATCAGTCACAATTTCCAAATATGTGAACGAATATGTTTAACAATTTATTTCAGGGTGTGCAAACTTTTGAACACAACTGTGTTTCATTCAAAATAAAACTCTTCTTCAGTAACATAAACGCTTATAACTAATATATGAGTGACTCTCTATATAGCTTCAAACCACTAACTAACCACATGAATAATGAACCTGAGATTTAAAACACTGTGGTCAACAACACTATGGTACATGTGTTTAGCCAAGCTTATAAGATCACAGTTAGTTACGTTGAAATAAAGGAAGCAAAGAATTGTCATTGCAATAAAAATATGATAAAGCCTTTGTTGGGTATATAATGAAGTTTGTGTTTAAATGTTATTTATTAATCTTCAGTAACCGCGTTATATCCTGGTTCAGGGTCACAAAGGATCCAGTGCGTATCAGGTACTTGCAAAAGGTGCAATAACACATGGATGGAATACCAGTCTATCGCAGGACACCACGCACACACACACACAGTCCACTCCAGAGCCACTCCTTTCTAGGAATGATGGCGTGAGCAACCTTTCCTAAAAGGAGGTCCATCTTGTGATTGATCCAGATACAGCGATATCCTGAACCTCTAAATGGTTAAGGATAATGCTCTAAAATCATAGAAGAAATAATATCCCTATTGAACTTGTATCCATCCAAATTCATATAACTTGTATATGGTTTCAAGAATATATCTGTTGTCAAAATATCATTATCATTGTTTAGACGAAAGGCAGTTTCTTTGAGCAGTACTAGAGTTAATATTCAAGATTCAAAGAACTTTATTAATGCCAGACAGAAATAGCTTTGCCTTGTTTATAAAGTTGCTTACCATTGTTTTTCAAGAAAAAGGGAAAAGAATAATTAATTAGGAAAGGGGGGAAAAGTATACTCACTCACTCACTCATCATCTATAACGCTTAATCCTGTATTCCTTATAGACCTGGAGCTTATCTCAGGAGACTTAGGGCACATGACAGGGTACACCCTGGATAGGGTGCAAATCCATCGCAGGGCACAGACACACACATATACACTCACTCATTCACACACTACGGGCAATTTGGGAATACCAATTAGACTAACCTGCAGGTCTTTGGGAGGAAACTGGAGTACCCGGAGGAAACCCATCAAGCACGGGGAGAACATGCAAACTCCATGCACACAGAGACGGGAATCGAGCCTGGCCGGGAATCGAACCCAAACCCTGGCGGTGCAAGGCGACAGTGCGAACCACTAAACCACCGTCCCACCCAGAAGTATACTCTAATATAAAAAAGTGTCCTGTAATATAAATTTTGCTCTTCTCTCACTATTATACCATAGCAAGAAGCTGCCAGGGACTACCTGTATTTGATTTTATCTGATCTTTTGAGATTTGCCTACTGTCCAAGACAATAATATAGTGTCCGAATTCTATAACAGGCGGAGCATTGCAGTGTTCTTTATGTCTGATTATGTCTGTTTGACACTCCTAGACATTTTTTATCAATTTACAATAAAAAAGTGTTGGAAAATCATGGCAAAAATCATATAGTGTAAACCTTACATTTTAAGCTACACATCTCACACACATGTCAAATCCTGGATGTTGTAAATAAATGTTTCTGTTAAACACAAATTACTATAATTTAATGCCATGCTAATAAGTTTTCATCTTCTCCCTCATTACACCACTGCAAGAGGTTGGTGAAATTCATTGTTTGGGCATTGTTCCTCAAAGAATACTTCTTGAACCAAAATGCATCCAGTCCATTTCACTTTAAATGAAAATAACCTAGTTAATCGGTTTAAACAAAGTAAATGTTACCTGAAGCATAAAACTTGTCCAGTTTCGGCTCCCAAGTAGCACATATGAGCTCAGCCCCCAAGTAGCACACTCAGTGCTCAATCTTTTTGACCCTCCCTGACTGGTAGTAGTAGCCTTAAGGTGGGAGCCCCCTAGTGATGGGTGGGAATTGGATACAACTAAATTACGGGGGAAAATCAAGGGAAAATCCAGTGTTAAAGATACATATTGTTTAAAATTCACATGCACAGAGCAATTTGGGAATGCGTATTATCTTAGCCTGCAAGTCTTTGAACTGTGGTGGAACCAGAGCCCCCTAGTGACAGGGAGGAATTGGACATGACTAAAATTAGGGAGAAAACCGGGACATAGAAGATAAGGAGAAGAGATGTCTGAATGAAATTTTCATACAATTGGAATGCAGATCATTTGGTAGCACATCAAAATATGTATGAAGTGACATACAATGTTGGATTTTTGTTAACATTATAGATATTCTCATAAATATTGCCCCTTTAGTTTGTCTTTGGATTTACCCTAATGCTCATCTACACATGTTAAATCAGTTAACTTTGTATGAAAACTGCATTGAATACACACGTGGACAAAATTGTTGGTACCCTTCGGTCAATGAAACAAAAACTCACAATGGTCACAGAAATAACTTTAATCTGACAAAGTAATAATAAATTAGAATTCTATGAATGTTAACCAATGAAAGTCAGACATTGCTTTTCAACCATGCTTCAACGGAATTATATTTTAAAAAATGGAGTCATGGAACAGGCCTGCACAAAAATGATGGTACCCCTAACTTAATAGTTTGTTGCACAACCTTCTGCAATCAAACGATTCCTGTAACTGTCAGTGAGACTTCTGCACCTCTCTGCAGGTATTTTGGCCTCCTCACTCCTCATGAGCAAGCTGCTCCAGTTGTTTCCGGTTCGAAGGGCGCCTTTTCCAGACAGCATGTTTCAGCTCCTTCCAAAGATGCTCAATAGGATTGAGGTCAGGGCTCATAGAAGGCCACTTTAGAATAGTCCAATGTTTTCCTCTTAGCCATTCTTGGGTGTTTGTAGCTGTGTGTTTTGGGTCATTGTCCTGTTGCAAGACCCATGACCTGCGACTGAGACCCAGCTTTCTGACACTGGCCAGCACATTTCTCTCTAGAATCCCTTGATAGTCTTGAGATTTCATTGTACCCTGCACAGATTCAAGACACCCTGTGCCAGATGCAGCAAAGCAGCCCCAGAACATAACAGAGCCTCCTTCATGTTTCACAGTAGGGACAGTGTGCTTTTCTTCATATGCTTCATTTTTCCATCTGTGAACATAGAGCTGATGTGCCTTGGCAAAATGTTCCATTTTTCTCATCTGTCCATAGGACATTCTCCCAGAAGCTTTGTGGCTTGTCAACATGTAGTTTGGTATATTCCAGTCTGGCTTTTTTATGATTTGTTTTCAACAATGTTGTCCTCCTTGGTCGTCTCCCATGTAGTCCACTTTGGCTCAAACAACGACGGATGGTGAGATCTGACACTGATGTTCCTTGAGCATGAAGTTCACCTTGGATCTCTTTAGAAGTCTTTCTGGGCTCTTTTGTTACCATTGGGATTATCCGTCTCTTTGATTTGTCATGAATTTTCCTCCTGCGGCCACGTCCAGGGAGGTTGGCTACAGTCCCATGGATCTTAAATTTCTGAATAATATGTGCAACTGCAGTCACAGGAACATCTAGCTGCTTGGAAATGGTCTTATAGCCTTTACCTTTAACATGCTTATCTATAATTTTCTTTTGAATCTCCTGAGACAACTCTTTCCTTCGCTTCCTCTGGTCCATGTTGAGTGTGGTACATACCATGTCACCAAACAACACAGTGACTACCTGGAGCCCTATATATAGACCCACTGACTGATTACAAGATTGTAGACACCTGTGATGCTAATTAGTGGACACACCATGAATTAACATGTCCCTTTGATCACATTATTTTCAGTATTTTTTAGGGGTACCATCATTTTTGTACAGGCCTGTTTCGTTTATTTTTTTAAAAATAATTCTGTTGAAGCATGGTTGAAAAGTAATGTCTGACTTTCATTGGTTAACATTCATAGAATTTTTTTTAATTATTACTTTTGTCAGATTAAAGTTATTTCTGTGACCATTGTGAGTTTTTCTTTCATTGACCGAAGGGTACCAACAATTTTGTCCACGTGTGTAGATACCTGGTTAATTTAATGCAAGCGTTAATTCAGACAACTTAGTGTCCTTAGTGGCTAACGCTAACATCAAGTTAAATGGTTAGCAGTAGCAGTTCACTAACATTATCCAATGTCACGGCGTGTGCCTGTGATGGGCGTGCGCCCAAATCTATTATCGCCCCTCGCTCACTTCGTAGGCTCCCTAGGTAGGCGGCACCCCTTCTGCAGGTGTGCAAAGGGACGGGGCCGCCTATGCGGGCCGGCTGGCAGTGATTTATCGTTAATAGGATCTCGGGCTTGCTCCGCATTATAAAAGCAAGGCGTGGAGTTTAGTCCGGGGTCCGAGAAGAGCGTAACACGGTGGAGCTCGAGAGTGGCATGGGAGTGGGGCAATGGAACGTGCCCCAGAGACTTTTAAAAAGGACGTTGGATTTCCGCCCCTTTGATCTCCGCGCTGAGGACAGCGCGGGAAAGAGCTGCACGAGCTCCCACGTTCATCCTCCGTTCCCGCGTCGAGCCCGCCTTCGCGTCCTCGCCGCCGAAGAGGAAAAGGCCGCGAGGAGGACAGCGTTAAGGTCGCCGATCCCAGCCGGGAAAGCCGCCCGGCCGAAGGACGTCCGAGCGAGACTCCCGCCTGAGGCCGCGCCCACAGAGAGCTGGGAGGGGCCAGGCCGGCCATCGACAGCGGGGAGGAACCGAGAGGGAGCGTGCAGGACCGCTGCCTCGCGTGCTCCGTTCGGACACTCCGCCCACCGCCGCCAGCCGCGTGCCCGCATGCCAGCTGGGCACTGCCTCGGACCACGCACGTGCACACTTCATTCCTTCCCTTCCTTTCCGTCCTCCCTCCTTTTACCCTTTCCTTCCCCTATTTATCCCAAATAAATGACCCTTTTCCTCTAAGATCTCGCCTTGTGTCTGTGTTTCATGGTGCCGCCCGTGCAACAATGGGTCGAACCCGTTACACCAATTAACAACACCGACAACGTTCAAAATAATAAAGATTGTATTTTTAAAACTTGAAATTTTTTTTTAACTGCAATTTAGTAATTTAAATATTTTTGCTTTGAATTTTATATGCTTGAATTACATTTTCATTTGAAATATTTAACCACAATAAATTGCAGTGGCAAACATTTCAAACATTGTAAATGCTCTAAAGATTTTTTTTCAATTCAGATCAAATTACATTGCAAAAAAATTCAAACATTTTTATTGCAACAAGTTTTTTTCAGTTCATGTAATTCAACCTGCTATTTTGCTTTGAGCCATTTTGGCACTATTATACTTCCATAAATATCACTTAATTAATTGTGTCATAATGACTTAACCATTTCTATCTAAATGCCACTATTCCTTAACTTAAATACTCCTGTGTACTTTTCAAACCTCCTTGAGCTAAGTGATCGCACAGCTCTGTGTGGTGTGGTGGCCCAGGGGCATTGCTAGGCAACATGTTCCTAGCCAAAAGTCAAGGGAACAGCGGCTCTCTTCCTACCTGAGAGTTCCTCCAGCATACTGTATATCGGATTGATGGACATTAGTCCTCATCTGTAAAATTTTTGAGGACATCAGTGTTTTCAGGCCACATTTAATCAATAATATACAAAAGTTTTTGTATATCAAAAGTTTTGTTTTTGTTTATAATATTATTTTGAAAGAAATTAAATAGTAATAGTTAAATAGGTAATAGTTAAAATAAATAGTTAAAATAATGTTTGATGTCATTGTATTTAAAATGTCTACATAAGGTGTTTAAACATTGTATTAAATGCAAAAAATATGCAATTCAAATCAAATTTACAGGGGTCTCTTGTCTTTATTGTTTAACAGAGTCTTAATGTTGAGTGTATGTTGAGATATTCTATCTGATATGCTTCAGTCACACTCACTAGACTTACCCAGAGCTGTTGAGCTAATTGAAGCACTTCAGGACACATTTCAGTGTTACAGAGAAGAACACTCTTGTGATGAGCTATGGAGAGAAATCTTAAGCACAGCTCAAAAGTGTAATATCAGCATTGAAAGTCTGAAAAAAMGSSAATGGAAGACCAGCTGTAGACTAGAAGGATCTGTAGTGACATCCGCTGTTGGTGAACATAGAAGTGGCCAAGATGACAAGGATGGTTTTAGAAAGGACATCTTCCATCCGGTCATAGACTCTATGACTGGAGAATTACAGAAACATTTCTCCAAGCCCAACTGCAACATCATGAGAGGTGTTCAATCATTCACTTCTAACAGCCACACCTTTTTAGAAGAGTCACCTCATTTTCCATGTGCAGAGACCTAGAAGATCTTTATGATGAGCTATACCAAGCCAAAATGATTCTAGAGAGGAAACAAAAAGGGTACATGCAAAACCTTACTATTATATTAGGGTTTACTGTGTTTCTGGAACCTTTCAAAGAGGTCTTCCATGAACATTTCCGGTTGTGCAAAATTGCTATCGCAATGTAAGCAATGCTTCTTGTGAATGGAGTTTTTCCACCCTGAAACTAATCAAGAACCACCTACGAACAACCATGTCTGATGAGCGATTGATTACCCTGGGAGTGCTCAGTGTAAAGTTACGGAGAGCCCAAGCACCGGATATGGATGAGTTTGTTGAACTATTTGGTGACCATCACAAAAACCGCAGAATACAGCTGTTTTGATACATATGTATACATGCATATGTGTGATGGTACAGTTAAACCACATTGCAAACAACTTTCACACACACACACTCACTCACTTACTCACACTTACTCCCTCACACTCACCCATACATACACAGACACATGCATACATACATAAACACACACACAATACATAGTGTTAATATTTGTGATTGTGATTGAAATAAAGCATGTTGAAAATAATTAACATGTATTTTGTGATTTTTATTTATTTAGTACTGCATAACAAAATTTTATTGCACAATCCATGCAAAATGATATCCAGGCTCCTGTGCAGCGCCACATTTAGCATAATATCATCCGTATAAGGGCACAGGGCATTGCTCAAATCTTGTAAAATCATGCTTAATGTTTTCAAAGCCATTATTTATTTCTAATTTAATCTGATTTCCCATGGGCCCCGCCTGATTGGTTCATGGTCCCGCCTGTGCCCCCTCCATTTACAAATCCTAAAATCGCCCCTGAGTAAGAGCTTCTGCAAGCTTAACACAAGCGCAGTATTATTATTAATTTATTGGCAACAAAACCAACACAAAAATTCACTGTATCTATGAGGATTTAGGCTAAATATTTTTAATAATAATTTACATGTAGAAGATGGCAAAATTGATCATGATTAAAGTGTGTGTGTGTGTGTGTGTGTGCCATGCGATGGGTTCATGCCTTGATATTGATGGTCACTGCCAAAACTGCTCAATGAAATCAAGATTACAATAAAATATTTGGTGATGGTTTATTATTCCAGAATAACACTCTTCTTCAGTAACAAGAATATTCACATAATTAATGCAAACGCAATTACACTCAAAGTGTGAAATTAGTTCAAACCAATAACTAAACACATGAATAGGGAACCTGAGATTTAACACACTATGTGTCACGGGACACCACCAGAGGGCGCCAAAGCGCCCACTGACTCCATTTTGTGTGTTTGTTTTTCATTTGTAGTTTTGGACTCAAGACCCCAGAATGCACCTCAGTCAGGTGATGTCACGCTCACCTGAACTGAGGTTGCTAATTAGTTTGATTATAAATGTTCCTCAGTTCTGTCTTGTCCTTGTCTTGCATCTGTTCGTCTAGGTTTACTGTTTGTTCTGGTATGTGTCTTCCTTGCTCCATGTTCTTCCT
>QMIH01000695.1:285252-304246 GCA_003987875.1 Clarias batrachus | reverse complement strand
TTGGTCACATTATTTTCAGTATTTTCTAGGGGTACCATCATTTTTGTCCAGGCCTGTTCCATGAGTTTATTTGTTTAAATAATTCTGTTGAAGCATGGTTGAAAAGCAATGTCTGACTTTCATTGGTTAACATTCATAGAATTTTTTTAAAATTATTACTTTTGTCAGATTAAAGTTATTTCTGTGACCATTGTGAGTTTTTCTTTTGTTGACCGAAGGGTACCAACAATTTTGTCCACGTGTGTAAGTACATAACATACAACCAACCATAAGACTGTTTTATGCCTACTTGAACTGTTTATTAAACACCCTTAATTCAGCATTTGGTCTGGTTCCTGCGTTCTGGCTGACACCCGAGAGTGATTACCACACAAAATAAGATCCAGCTTTGGAACTAAAATGCCTCACCAACATTACCCAATGAGGTGAAATCTTGCATGAAGGTCCAGACCAAGGGCAATTGATGGCTATTTCGTATTTCTTTTGTTTGCAAATAATCGCTCTTCCAGTTGTTTCTCACCAAGTTTCTAGCTGATGGTCTTGTAGGCGATTTCAACCTTGTGTAGAAAACACGTTGTTAGTAACGTGTTGTTGTTAGGAGCACCTTCTTAAAACAGTCTGTGTACCACACAAGCACATAACCAGTCTGTGGGAGCCAAAATTATTGTTGGTTGGTAGGGGATCAAATACTTTTTACTCACTGAAATGCAAATAAATTTATAACATTAATATAATGTGTTTTTTCTATATTCTTTTGTATAGGACTTTATTTTAAAGTTCTAAATTTTGTTTTGTCTATTAGGTGGGACAACGTTCTATAAAAGCTCTGTTCTTTCTAATGAGAATTGCAGAAGAGGTAAGATAATGGTGATTTACATTTAAAAAAGGGTGGACATGGGGCTTCATTTCATTCCCTACTCCTTGTTCCCTGTTCAGGAAATGACTGACAAATTTGTAGTACAGTAACTTTGGTAGACTGGCCACTCCTGGGAAGGTTCACCGCTGTTCCAAGTTCTCTCCATTAATGGATAATAGCTCTCACTGTTGTTCACTGGAGTCCCAAAGACTTAGGAATGGCTTGGTAACCCTTTCCAGACTGACTACATGTCAATTACTCACCTGCTCATGAATTTGGTCATGTTGCTTTTTTGTGATTTCTTGATTCAACGGGTCTGGCAGTAATCAGTCCTGGGGGTGGGAAGTGAAATTTAACTCTTGCTTTCCAAAGTCACAGTTCATTCATGATTTAGCTAAGGATGGGCAATTACTTTTTCACATAGAATCAGAAAGGCTTAGACAGCTTTTTTCCCTTAACAAACAGTGGCAGCTGGTGCAAAAAAAAAAAAATTAGTGGGGCGCAAACAAAATTAAAAATAAACTTTTAATACTCGCCTGTAAACAGGCATTTATCAGGTGATTGCGCATCATTACTACTAGTATAAAATAAAGTCCTGACTCACATCGCATCCAGTCAGCAGCTCCGCTCGCCGTAAGAAGTGCTGGAAAAGACTCGTCGAGAACGGTCCAATCACATGAGGCCAAATAATTAAAAACAATATTGATTCGCTAAGAACAAAAGTGGGAGGGTTCAGGGCGCACAGTGCTCCGCCCCAAGGATGATTTGAAAAGATCCAATCAGAGCTCAGCGCTCAAGGTCACATGCTTTTCAAAAACGTACGCGCCTACATAGACACTCGTTTGTCCGGCGCCCCGCGTACACCAACACAAATGAACGTAATACAGTTTAGATTTAATTCTATTAAGAAATACAGCGGGATATTGTGACTGAATGACTTTATTTCATTATTAAAATAAATAATTATTATGTTAAATAATTCAATGTTAAAGTAGCATTCTTCTCTGCCTGACTTTAAGGTGGGCGGCGCCCCGTATTGACCTGCCGCCACTGTTAACAAATGAAGCCATCATTTTTAAAAACTGCATTTTATATTTACTCAGGGTTATCTTTGTGATAATAGAAAAATCTGTTTGATCTCAATCATTTAAGTATGACAAATATGCAAAAAAACAAATCAGAAAGGGGGCAAACGCTTTTTCATAACATTGTACAGTATATGCACATTATTTACAATTTATTATTATTATGTAATATTAATATTTATTTATTTTTTTTTTAATAATGACTGGTGCATACAATTAATGCCAGCGATGAACAAAAAGTTTCGCTTCCTGAATTTTGGAATAGCCAAATACCTAGGCGATTGGACCAGCGATCAGGCACAACGATGGGGCCAGTTAAACTTGATGCAGTGTAAATCAGAACGAAAGGAAATGTTACAATTATAGTATACTATTCACAAAATTGTCTCATTATCTAAATTATTAACCATTCTGCAGCAAATTATGAAAGCTAAGACACACTCTGTATTTTATACCTTCAAGAGCCTATCTAAAGCATTAGACCTGAGGGAGAATATAACTCAACTGTATAAAGTCACACCCTCTAAGACAGGGGTCTCAAACTCAGTTCCTGGAGGGCCGCAGCCCTACAGAGTTTTGTTCCAACCCTGCTCCAACATACATACCATGTAGTTTTCAAATCAGCCTTAATGACTTGTTTAGTTGGATCAGGTGCTTTTAATTATGGTTGGAACAAAACTCTGTAGGGCTGCGGGCCTCCAGGAACTGAGTTTGAGACCCCTGCTCTAAGATCTCATTCAGTCACCTTTGATTCCACACACTGTGGTGTCCAGTTCATATGTGAAAATGATTCCTCATGCTCACAGAGCCACTCTTTCACAATCCAAGTCCTGGAATATGAAGTGTGTCATTAGGGGAAAAAAAGAAAAACTCCATAGATGTGATGTGCTGGTGATTCAGTACATTCAGGTGGTCATGTGACTTCATTTGATCTCCACATGACGTTGCTGAGTCTCGACCTGAGCGACTGAAGCGACCCCAGATCATAACACTGTTTCCAGAGGCTTGTACAGTGGACACTATGCATGATGGGAGCATCGCTTCATTACAGCGCTTCCCTTCTCACCCTGACACGCCCATCACTCTGGAATAGACTCAGTCTGGACTCATCAGGTCACATGACCTTTTTCCATCGCTCCAAGGTCCAGTCTTTATGCTCCCTAGCTCTCAGACTGAAGTCTTTTAATGAGTCGGTTCAACAAGTGGTTTTCATATGAACACACAGTTGTTTAGTCCCAAACCTGTGAGTTCTCATCACATTGTGTGCGTATACAGAAATGCTTTTGAACATGAACAGGTTTTTTACGCATCATTTTTTTTTCACCAGTGATCTCCATTCATGATTTTGTTCATCACAAGCGTTCTTCACCCAGTTCCAGTCATTTCCAGTCAAATCCCCTTAGTTGTTTTTGTTTTTAAACAGTTTCAGTGGTTAAAGTATTGCCCAGCTGAAGTGAAATCACCATGGGTGTAATTTATACACGGGTTGGAGGTTTTAAAACTCCCCATTTAAAAAAAAATTAGGAACTAAAATGACTCACCGTTATAAAACACGATGAAGTGTTTGGCGAATAAAGAATGACATGTCCTCAGACACCTCTTCGTAGGTGAAGATCTAAACCTCCCCAATGTTGAACCCAAAGTCATGCCATTGAAAATGACAACCTACAAGTTGTCAATCTGGTCACTGGCCAAGATTTACCACTGTCTCGAAATTCTCTCTATTGTTACAGGACCCGTTTCTCTTAAATGCTGATAAACAACTAGGTATTTTCATCAATGTCTTGGTATGTACTGTAGTCATCACTTATATAACATTTTAAAAGAAGCTAAATTCCAGCATTCATAATGTTTGTTGTTTTCTCAGTCCCATATTTTGTTTGTTTGTTTTTAGCAAAGTACAATTCTCTTTACAAGCTACCCTTTCATCCTTGACCTAAACAGTAAATGCATAGCGTTCAGGGTAAGTAGCCTTGGCAACAGATATACATACAGTACATACAGTAGACGCTGCATTCAGATCTACTCTGTCTGACCATATGTGTAATTTCCTGTATGCAGTTCTTACAGTTACACTATGCGCCAACTTTTGTGTTTGACTTTCAAAACACGCTGTGTGTGAACAGAGGATCCGTGCTGGCCGACACACTTAAATACCTGAAAAAGGGCGGCCATGATTTTTCTCTTCCTTTAAAGGTTTGTTTAACATGATGGAGTTATTTTATTACTACCATAATGAAAAATGTTGCTTTTTTTAATTGATTTTTTTTAATTTTTAATAACCGTTCTCTCTTGTTAATAGGTCAAGTTCAATCTTGAGGACGGGTTAGATTACGGAGGCGTGCGTGCTGGATTCTTCACCCTGCTTGGACAGGAAATAACCAAAGACTCCAGAGTAATCCAGGTATCTGAGGACTCGGGACTCTTCTGGTTCTCTGCAGTAAGTCCGGTCTTTAATTATGCAGGGGGAGAATATTAATACAAGACCAAACAAGGTTTAAAACCAACATTGATGAGATTTTGAATTGGTTGTAGGATTCTGAATCCAGTCAGGAGGAATTCTTCCACTTTGGCGTCATGTGTGGGTTGGCCTTTTATAATCGCTGTTATATGAACATCGGCTTCCCGGTGGTGCTGTTCAAGAAGCTGCTGGACCTCAGACCGACTCTGCGTGACCTGGAGGAGCTGTCGCCAGTGGAGGCCAGGTTGGGCAAGTATACATTTTTAAAAAGTAAAAAAATTAAAACAACAAAAAAAAAACTCTTGTAAAATCAAGTTTCCCCCCCAACATAGATGCCTAAAGAATTTACTGACTGAAGACGAGGATGTTGTGGAGGCGCTCGATTTGGATTTCACAGTAAGATGAATTACACGAGTTTTAATGGACATTGAAAAGATAAAAGGTTTCTGTATAAGTTTTCGTCTTCTCTCAGGTGAAAGGAAAAGAACTCATTCCAAATGGAGCGGAAATCCCGGTCACAAAAGCCAGCAGGTACTGGATAAGATGCCTCTTTCTTAAACCACCGTTTTCATGCATTTAAACTATTATTCTATATACGATCACCCTGGCTCTTTAAATCTGGTGATCACATGACCAACATGCAGCAATTACATCTACGACATACATATCTAAGACGCATCACACTCTGACAAAGACCATGAAGTTCTCACTGCGTCCATAAAGATATCAAAGAACGCAGTGAAAATAGATCGAACCGAGTTATTTCTATGTCCGATCAGATCGCACCACGCTGCTCTTATCAGGCTTTTATCATGCACTTACTATGCGGTCATTGCATCCAGTGGGTTGGTATAAATTAAAACAGCGCTCTTCATCAAGAAGTGATGGTGTGAGGAACTGGATCCAGTACGAAACTATCTGAATGTGACATAGACGTTCTGATAACCTGCTGCATGGATGCCATAAGGATGATAAGAGACTAGAAAGAACGTAATATGAACTTAATGTGGGCTTCTATAACGTGGCATGGACCTGCCATGCTCGCGCACAAGCCTGAAGAGGGCGCTGTGAGAACTCCACGGATGGAGCAACATCACAATGACATCCCGATGACGACTCGGTCAGAACGCCATCCAATCTTTCCTGTCCATGCCATGCTTGTAGTACATCAATGAACACATTACGAGGTGTTAGTTAAGCTGTGAACTGGTCAGTGGCATCCTTACTATGTTCCTATTAATCACATGTTTGTACAAGTCCAAAAACAGTATGGTAGAGCCACATCAAGGGAGACAGTATTATTATGTTCTTACCAGTTTCTACTGCATTCCTGCCCAAATCTACAAGTTTTTACCTCACTCAATCACTCATCTATACCGCTTAATCCTCTATTTAGGGTCACGGGGGCCTGGAGCCTATCCCAGGAGACTTAGAGCACAAGGAGCGGTACACCCTGGACAGGGTGCCAATCCATCGCAGGGCCTGTTTTCCTTTTTTTTTTTTTTTTGGTGAATGTCCTGGAAACATGGACCAGTGTGACTGGTTTGGTAAAGAGCTGCACAGTTATCAAAATGGAGCATGTATTTACGTGAAGTGTATAAGCACTTGACATTTCTCACTCAACATAGAATTAAAAGGCACTAATCTTTTATCCTTGGACATTGTCTTGATCAGTGGAGTCTTTATTACAATATCTACTGTACATTTCATTTTCATAGTAAAACAGTCCATTGACACATTCAGGATCTTTGGTGAGGATCAGGGGTGCTTGAGTAATTGTATTTAGTTACTATACTCAATTATTTTATATTTTCCGGAGGATTGAATTTGAATTCATGTACGCTAGTATAATTACTCACCCATTCCCTATACAGTACCTTATCCTGTGCACAGTCACGGGAGGCCTGCAGCCTGTCTTAGGGGTCTCAGGGCACTAGGTGGGTACACTCTGGATAGGGTGCCCATCCTTCATCACAGGGCACACACACACTGTTACGGGTACTGCTTGCGTAGCAGAGCATAGTAGCAGAGGTGAAGTGAACAGAAATCTTTATTGAAAACAAAACCGGGAACAAAAGGAACAGAACATGAACTTAAACCCAGGATAAACTAAACATGGAGCTACACCGACTAGGGGTTACAAACAGACTGAGAGACAGACAGGCTAGGAGAACACACGGAGCCACAGAGTCCAACAACATACCAGAACAAACGGTAACCCTAGACGAACAGATGCAAGACAAAGACAAACTGAACACAGGAACATTTATAACCAAACTAATTAGCAACCTCGGTTCAGGTGAGCGCCACATCGCCTGACCGAGGTGCATTCTGGGAACTGAAGTCCACCAAAAAACTACAAATGAAAACAAAAGGCAAAATGGAGTCTGTGGGCGCTTTGGCGTCCTCTGGTGGTATTCCCTGACACACACACTCACTGGCAAATTGGAAATGACAGTTAGCCGAATCTGCATGTCTTTGTACTGTGTGAGCACCTGGAGGAAACCCACCAAGCACAGGGAGAACATGCAGACTCCACTTATTCACTGGCCGTTGCTTTCGGAGGCTACATAAAATACTTTGCGTAAAGCACAAGACTCATAAAATTAATTAATTCTTTTTGGCTTTTTGGAGAGATAAATGAAGACAATTTCTCAACATCAGTTGGCTATATTTAAACAAGTTAGCCTGTTTTCTTTGCTAATGTCAGGTTAGATTAGCATCAGTTCCAGTAGCTAACAAAATTGCAAGTCAAAGTCTAGCTAACGGTAAATATTGTAAATGTGCAGAATGTAACATACTGTTCCTAAAGTTTAATATAAATAGTAAAAAAAAAAAAAAAATTCACATAACAATATTAGGTTGATTTCATAAAATGTACATCATGTTTCCTTTTCTGTGTTTTGTTACACTATAAGACACCTGGTTTTGGCTGGATAAGTAAGATTTTAAGTAAGAAGTTATTTTTTACTGGTGTGTAATATCTCAGTATTTTGTCCATTTAGCTATTATTTTAATAGAAACCCAACTTACTCTCAAGCAAACCCACAAAGCGTTTTTTTTTTTTTTTTTGCCTTCTATTAGTTTTATAATAAGATAGTTTTATAATATACCACGATAAGTCATACTGTATTAAAGATCATAACAAGCACAGTTTAACATCTTGCATACTTTTACAGGCAGAAATATGTGGATTTGTACATCGACTTTGTATTTAACAAGTCAGTGGAAAGTCAGTTCAAGAGGTTTAAGGAAGGTTTTTCTCATGGGAACCCGTATGAAATTTGGGAGATGTTTAAGCCTGAGGAGCTCAGAGACTTACTTTATGGCACATCTAAATACGAGTGGGAGGAGCTTCAAAAGGTACAAAACCATTTGGGCACATTTCTTTGAGTTTTTGCATTCGAGGGCAGTAATAATTGATGTATTTTCTCATAATGGTCATATTTCCAACAGGGAGTCATATATAAACATTGTGGACCCTCAGATGAACTCATCCAGAACTTCTGGTCTGTTTTCTTCGAGCTGGACGAAGAGCACAGGAAGAAGTTTCTGAGTAAGTTCAACACTTGGATAGATGTACTAATGGAATATAGTGAGAAAGTGATAAATGTATTGTAGCTCAATTTTGTGATTCATTATTAAAATGCATGACGTTTGTGTGAATAAATAGATGGATGGACTGAAGAATGCATGCATGTACTGAAAGATGGATGAATAAATATACAGTATTAAATGCATGCTCTGTTGTTGCTATGTTTTTATTTTATGACATCTTTGTTAAATACTGTAATGACTTCACTACATAATGCCTCCTTTCATTACTTTGTTCATTTGTGTCCTCATAGTAACCTCAAAGAGAGTGCACATATATTTATTTATTTATTTATTTTTAAAGAAAGTACATTGAAGTATCGCATTGTACATATTTTTGGCTAAATAAATATCGATCTAAACATAAATCTTCCCCAGCTTTCGTTTATGGAACAGATCGCTTGCCTGTAGGAGGAATCTCTAAACTGCAGCTGACAATAACAAGTTGCAACTACAGCGACGCAGACGACCGTTTCCCCTCGGCACAGACCTGTTTTGGCATTTTGCACCTTCCGAACTACAGCAGCATCCATATACTTCAAAGCAAACTCACTGATGCCATCAAATATTGTGACATTTTTGGACAAACATAAGTGTTTCATGTCCACGTCTGTCTTCGTGCATGGTCCATACGCATACTAACCTGTGCCAATTGATATGACGTTTCATACATTATCATTGAAACAGTCGAGAAATTGGGGTGATAGCTTGTCAGCCTAGAATAATAAAGCCTTGTTACGGTACCTATGTTTACTCATTTTATGGTTTAAGGGTTATTATGTATATGATCTTTCTTATAGTGGATCACACTAATCTGTATATTGTTATTTAAATGTGTTTGTATTGTAGGTTTATACCTTGTTTCTTTATTTTATTTTATTTAATTTTTTTTGCTTAAGTTCTTCTTCTGGGTACTACTGTATGTTCTTTGTGTTGTGTGTACAATATTTCTGCTATTTTCTGTTCCAGAAAAATATTTTGTTTAAGGTTTACAGGTTTGCCTTTGATGAGACATATTCTGGATCCATAAATCTCAGGAGAAGTTCAAATAAAGAGATGAATGCATCCAACATTCTCTGCCTTATGTGTTACACATTTCGTGAATAATTCCATATTCTGTATAAACAAATACATGTGCATCTCAATAAATTAGAATATCATTGAAAAGTTAATAAATTTCAATAATTCAATGCAGAATGTGAAACTCGTATACAGTATTACGGTATATCAATTCATTACACAATGACAGATGTATTGCAAGTGTTTATTTCTTTTACTCTTGATGGTTTTGGCATACAGCTAACGGAAACTCAAACTTCAGTAACGCAGAGAATTTTGTTTAAGGTCAATTAAAAAAAAGAAAGAAAACACAGAAATGTCACTTGGTTGGACTCCTTTTGTATAAACAACCTGGCCTAAGGACAAAAAGTACTGGACTGCTGCTCAGTGGGCCAAAGTCCTCTTTTCAGTGAGGCCTGCTGGGAGCTGAGGAGACGCTGTGATGGACAGGGGGTTGGGACCTTTAGGACCAGAGGTGGGAATGTCTGATCTGGTAAAAAAAAAAAAAAACAGTTTAGGGGTTGGTTTCCCTACATAATGCTGTCCACAAAGTTTTGACCAGGTGCAAAAAAATGTGGGAAAAGTGGAAAATCATTTATCTTTATTCATTATTGATCTATTATATCTTTGTTTTATGGGCATAGAACCCTTCTCATCATATTATACCATACAGCCATATTTACTCTGTAGCACTCTCACTCACTCATCGTCTATACAGGGTCACAGGGGGCCCGGATCCTATCCCAGGTGATTTAGGGTACAAGGCGGGGTACACACACACATACACACACACACATACACACACCACCAAGCATGAGGAGGACATGTAAACTCCATGCACACAAACCGCGAGGCGTGTATCGAACCCGGACCCTGAAGGTGCGAGGCGACATCGCTAACCACTAACCACTACTAGAAAGTGCTAGAACTTTAACAATTATTGTATATTAACTGAAAGGAGTTTATTTAAATAAAAATAAAACCACCACATTTATAAATCTATTGTATTAAAATGAAGACCCCAGTGAAAGCTAAATTTCCTACAGTAGACCTCAGGTGGATTTTAAATGTATTTATATATATAAGTCTTAATGACGTTAAATAAAATGTGCATAAATTATGCATTTGGCCTCTTATCTGGCTGTCAGCGGACACGGTCACGTGATCAGTGACGCCACAACATCAGCCTCGCCTACATTCCAGAATAGTGTCTCATTTACAATGTAGTGTGCTAGCTAGTGCGCAGGGGGCGCCGTTTAAACGTGTAGGCGCCATAGTGAGCCCGTGTAGGGTGCGTGGCAGGATTTGGAACGAGACCCTAGCTGTAACTTCCTTGTTATTATCATAACATACGGAGAAGCAGAAAATATCCTGCTGTAAGTGAAACGGGAATGTGCCTTCCAAGGTAGGTCGGTTTGTACAAACTGTTATTCGCCGTATTTGGTGCTTTATGCTTGCTAACGCTAATTAGCATGCTAGCTTGGCATTCTGGACAGTGCTTAGTGTTGGTGCTAGTTATGCTAGGTGCCTAGCTTCACCTGTATTTCAGACTTAAATGTCTTTTAAGCATAAGAGTTAAAGATTTAAACATGCACAGTGTGTGTGTGTGTGTGTGTTAATAAGATTGACAGATATATCTTTGTATTAAAAATGTGTGATGAAACAAATCCTCAGCTAGCTGTTAGAGTTTATCCAGGGAGAGATGTGGAGATGTTAACTAGTTGACCAGGTTAGCAGCACTGACTTGTTAACTAGTCTGTCTGGATGAAGTCAGAGAAACTGCTTTCAGTTAAATCATCAGTTTATCTGGTTGAGATGGTGAGCTTACATGGTGTTACAAGGTTATCTAGTTGAATCCTTTCTGTCTTTATCAACTAACTTTAACCTTTCACATTAACCTTAATCTTGTTTATTTGGATGATTGATGAGTCAGAGTGTCAGGACAGGAATTTAACTAAGAAAGACAAAATGTATTCCTGAAATACACTGTAGCTTTTTTTCCCCCTTTAATCTACAGTATGTGACATGGGTAGAGGTGCCAATATTTATAACAATTTTAATATTTATTATAATAATATTAATACAGGGCCTCGCCATTATCACAGTGTTATCCTGGTCAGGATTGTGATCCTGATTTTGACACGTGGTCATTTGGACACACACACACACACACACACACACACACACCCTGGATTGGAGGTCTTTCTGTACTATTAATATTGAGCGTGGTTTGCACTTTGACCTCACACCTGCAGGGTCGAGGGTTCGATTCCTTCCTCAGGTTTGTGCGTGTGTGTGAAGTTCTCCCAGTGCTCGGTGGGTTTTCTCCCACAGTCCAAAGACGTGAAGATTTTTGCAGATGCTTGTCGTTTCCAAATTACATCCAGGGTGTCCCCTGCCTCGTACCCAGAGCTCCAAGGACTATTCAACATAAAGCGGGAGAAGATCAATAGTTCATTCGTTTTCATGGGGCGGTGGTGGCTTAGTCTGTTACGGCTCTGGGTTACTGATCAGAAGGTCGGTGGTTCGAGCTCGAGCTCTGTCAGGTTGCTGCTGTTGGGGTTTTGATCAAGGTCCTTAATCCTGTCTGATCCTGCGCGCTGCATAGTGGTCGACCCTGCACTCTTGACTCCGGCCTACCAGCAAGAAACTGGGATATGTGAAGAATCACCGTGCAGTAATGTACAGTATATGTGACTGAATATGTAAAAGCCTGAACTTTTACTTCATCCGGTTCAGGATTTCACTCAGAATTCCAACGTCCTTCCCAGGAGTACAATCTCAGTGAGACTCCACAAATCTGGCTTTTTTTCAGCACTATTTACATCTTCGCATTATTATGAGGGGTGTTCGAGTCAAACCAGGACTTTTGATTGTACAGAATAACAGAACACAGTTCTGAGAGTAAACACTCCCTTTATCTCTCTATATAATTCCCTGATACACTAACGCACTTAACCCAGTCTGTCACTAGCGCTTGGGACACCATCAAGGTACTCATGTCTCTAATGGCCTTCTGGCCTCCCAGGAACTCCTTTAATCACGTTGGGGCGAGGTCAGGGCTGTACGAGGAATGTGGCAATTAAATCACCGCCGAGTTCCTGTAATGCAGAAGTGGTGTGTGTACAGTTCACATGGACAGCTGCGCCTCTTTCTTACACAAGTTGGATCATTTTCAAGGATCAGGCGTTGGTGTGGCCTCGTTTAAAAACATTTGCACCGTTCAGATGTTTCACTGCGGTTAAGAGTCTCATCATCGTACTGCGCTTGAAGTCATCCGTAAATGTCAATCAGTTTGCTCCTTAATTCGTGAGGATTCGTTCCTGGTTTGAGTTGACAAATCATAAAGATGACATGAAGGATCAATAAAGTAAATACGGCATAATCTACTCAAGAGTGGTTGTTACATGATGGACCGTGGTCCAATGATTTTTTATTTATTTATTTATTTATTTTTTCATTTCAAGTGGTTGGGAGATTTTTTGTTTTTCACATATTTTAATTACATTTCTAAGAAACTGAAACGAAACTGGTCACGTGATGGAACAGAAAAGCATTCTGGATTGTCCAGTAATCTTCTACATGTATGATTTAGGCTTTCTTGTTCAGTTTCTTCAAAACATCACGACCGTTTCTTCCGTACTTGCGTTCCAGACTCGTCATCTACTCGAAGAGGAGAAAGCTGGGCCACGTAGCCTAAGGCTCCACCGCCCGCCGTCTCTCCTGTTTGTCCTTTCTTCCCATCTGTGTGTGTGTGTGTGTGTGTGTGTGTGAGAGCGGCGATGCTGTGCTGGGGCAGTTCGGCTTTGGGTCAGCTCGGTCTCGCCGTCCCCGAAGCGGCCGTGTTCGAGCCGCGGAGCTGCTGCGTGTTCGATGGCAGAGGGCTGAAGGAGGTGGCGTGCGGCGGGCAGCACTCGCTGTTCCTGATGCACGATGGGAGCGTTTACACGTGCGGGTCCAACAGTCACGGACAGCTGGGACACGAGAGGCCTGGAGGCAAGCCTGGTAAGGATGTTAAAAAATAATAATAATGCTAATGGAGGAGATGATGCACCAATCAGGATGTCCATCAAGTTATAGAATTATAATTTAAAGAATCCTGATGATTATGAAATTGCAACCAGAATTGTTTTTATATAATGTATATTGTTATGTATAGATATAGATTCTGTTACCCTCATAAATATGCCAAGATATGATAATAAACCTTGATTTTACAAGATTCAAAGCTGACCTTCTGTCACACACATGATTATTTTCCCAATAAGAGCATGTTTTTATTCACACCGGAAAAAAAAAAAAGAAGAAAAACAAATGGGAGAGATTTTATTCGCATCATAAGTATAGAACATCCCACACGCCTCTGCTCCAGCACCACCTGCTCAGATTCACTGCGAAGTTTATCTGCTGAATACTGAATGTGCCAGAATATTTCACCGAGGTGAGTCATTATTCACAACCCAGACGCAGGAGTGTGAAGCTTATGTGTTCTTCAGTCACGTTCAGCGAGTTTCTGAGTGAGATGAGTAAAGTCTGGACAGAGATGGCGTATAAAATACACCAGACTAACTGTAAATAATTTAAGTTGCTCTAAAAAAAAAAAAACACACCCCAGTGGGCGGATCAGCTGCACTTTACCGCCGCCGGGTCTGAATGAGGTGCAGATCTGCAGCGGTTACTGAATATGAATCGGTGAATTCGAGCTTTGTGTTACTGAATAAGCTGTGTGTGTGTGTGTGTCCACAGAGCTGGTCGGGGCACTGGATGCCCAGAAGATTGCCGGTGTTGCATGTGGGCGGGCCCACTCTCTGGCCTTGAGTGAGCAAGGGCAGGTGTTTGCGTGGGGAGCGGGCGAGTGGGGGCAACTCGGTCTCGGAACGGCAGAGGAAGCCGTCCGGGTTCCCAGGTGAGACGGGGAACCGAGACGTGTAGTGAGAGAACCTTTATTAGGCTTGTGTGATTGATTGATTGATTTTGAATCATTTCCACATGATATCGTGTACGCTGATACGCTGATATTTATGCTTCATTATATTACATTGTATTACATGATACTTTATTGCAATACATTCTGTTTTATTGAAGTACATCACATGACAGTAAGCTATGCATTATGTTACATTACATCACCTTGTTTTGCATTACATTACATTTCAATGTGTTTGTTTGCTTTGCAGTTCATTAAACTACATTGTGTTACATGACATTGTATTGCATTACATTGTTACTTTCCATTCCATTAAACTACGTTCCAACCCTGAAATTCACAGTGACGTTACGTTCCTAGAGACCCTGTGAATTGTGGGAAAACCACAAAATTTGGACCTGGTGAAGAAAAAAAAAAAAAAGGCTGTATTTATAGTTTAAACTTTAAATCTGCCCCTAAAACACTTTCATTTCATTTCAAACTCGGCTTAATACATTGCTCTTAAAAACCTTATAAACCGGTACAATACTGCAGTGCTGAAATCTAAAATCCAGATGTTGCCTCTATATTTACTGAATTCATCATCACAAGCAGCGTTTTCCTCTACGGTCACTTCGTGTTCTCTCTGCAGTACAAAAAACTGATAAAGTATTATATTTATGATTATTATGATTATTATTATTATTAAAATGTTTATATTTTAAAAGGAAATTTCACTAAATTTACGTTTGTTACGAAATTAGTAAATTGTTTTATTCTTAATCGTTTAGCGTTGAAAAATGTATATATTGCAACTAAAAAAGCCATATTTGAGGATATTAATTATTATGCATAATTATAAGCATTATATGATGTTATGCTACATTGTGCAGCGTTTGCATTAAACAGACCGACGACCTTTTGTGCAGCTGGTAATAAACTTAAGTCCTCTATTCTACTTAAACCTGAGATTTTAAACGTGTTTTATTTGAAACATTTCTTTAACCTACCTGTTCTGAACAACTAAATAACTCATTGTGATATTTTAAGATAGAAGAGAAATCAAACACGTACCTCACTTAACTTTATATAATCCTGTATGTCTGTGAAGCTGTGAGACCTTTTACATCCTGTTATAGATCATACTATATACTAGAAGTATAATAAGATACTGTAAAAATACTGTATGTTTCTTCCATCAAAATTCTTATTCAAATAATGTTAAAACAGAATGAACGTTTTCACTAAAATGATTCCATGGTATTTAAATTTGTTCTCCCAAGGCAGAATTTCTGTCCATATTATTTACATAATGAGATGAAATTACAAAGAATATGCTGTTTTTTATGTTATTTATAATTCTGAGTTATTGTAAAATCTCATCCGTCTTGTATCTAAACGGAGTCACTTTTTGTATTTCTCATATTTCCTGAATGTACAGGTTGATTAAGAAGTTGTGTGAGCATCGGATCTCACAAGTCATGTGTGGCAACCAGCACTGTATCGCACTTTCTAAAGGTGAGACGAGTTCTTTATTGTCGTACCATTCTCCTGTGAGACGCTTATCCTGTGTGTGAGTGCTTTTTTTTTTTTTTTTTTTTTTTTTTTAAGGCTATCAGTTGTGCTGCTACAGATTATTACTGTTTATTCTGACCGTCTGCTGCTTCTTGTCATCCTCTCAGATGGTCAGCTGTTCACGTGGGGTCAGAACTCGAGCGGCCAGCTGGGTTTGGGGAAAGGCGAGCCGAGCTCTCTGTGTCCTCAGCCCCTCAAGTCTCTGTGTGGGATCCCACTGGCTCAGATCAGCGCTGGAGGAGACCACAGCTTCGCCCTGTCTCTCTCGGGGGCCGTGTTCGGCTGGGGCAGGAACGGCGCCGGGCAGCTCGGCCTCAATGATGAGCAAGGTGGGGAGGGTTCGGAGGTAGCCATGGTTGTGCACACACACAGCGACGGTGGTGGTAGTGTCGAGGAAACATTCGCTCCTTTGTGAGTGGCTTTATAATCATTTGGACATTTTGGACACCTCGCTGCTCACTGCTGTTGAGTTTGGAGTTCTGATTGGTCAGGGGCTGTTATTGAAATTTTATATTAATACATGATTATTATTTCTGATGACTGATGATGTCAAAGGGCTACGTATGCACACAGGCAAGATGTCACATGACCTATATACAGTATGTGTGTGTATACAGTATATATATAATGTATGTGTGTACACTATATTGGCACAAGTATTCGCTCGCCTGCCTTCACATGCATAACTTGAGTCAAATCCAATTCTTAATCCATAGGGGTTACTATGATGTTGGCCCCGCCCCCTTTCCAGCTATACCAGCTTCAAGTCTGTGCTTTGTGCACTGGTGCGCAGTCATGTTCATTTCCAGTGAAAGCAACTCCTCTAAGACATTTCGGACAGTTTCACGCTCCCAACATCGTGGGAACATTTTGGAGACGGCCCCTTCCTGTTCCAACACCAGTGCACAAAGCAAGCTCCGTAAAGACATGGATGAAGAACTTGACTGGCCAAATGAACTCCTTTGGGACGAATTAGAGTGGAGACTACGAGCCAGGACGTCTCGTCCAACATCAGAAATCAGACCTCAGAAATGAGCTTCCGGAAGCTTTCCACAAACACACTCCCAAACCTTGTGGAAAGCCTTGAAGCTAATTTAGTGGCAAAGTGGGCGGGGCCAAGGTCCTATCTTGTAAACCCTACGGATTAAGAATCGGATGTTACTCAAGTTCATATGATGGTGAAGGCTGGCGAGCGAATACCTTTGGCAACATAATGTATAATCTGATCTAAGACCAAATCTGAAAGCGACTCGGATCCAAAAAGCATCAGATTTGTGTGTTCAGAATTATCCCGCCCCACGGAAACAAAAACCAAACAGATTTGCTCCAGTTCAGGCTGGAAACGTGAGGAGTAAGAGGAATAAAACACTCTGGGGTCGTGACAGTAATTCCTCTTTCCCTTTGTCTGAATCTGACCAGCTTGTTATTGCTCATGTCTTATAAACGTGCAGATTATTACCACACAGCACACAGTCTTACAGTCCATGCTTACAATAACTTGTGTGGAAAAAGCAAAATAGACTTTCTCATATCCTCATTTCGGTTATCATATGATTAACAACATGCAAGTTTAATTGCTTTCACTTTTTTTTTGGGTTAGAGCTCACAAAAAATGTGTCTGTTCCTGTTACTGATTTCGACTCCTAATGCCCAAATGGTGAATAATGGGAATGTTGATTTGATAAAGTACAAAGTCTCTCTCTCTCTCTCTCTCTCTCTCTCTCTCTCTTTCCATCTCTGATTCTCTCTTTTACTCTCTTTGTCTCTTCAGTCATGTTTTTCACCTTTGAGAAATCTAAAACACGGCCAGTCTCACCCATAAGTCTTCTACTGATACAAACATCTTAATTTTAGTCTCTAAAGGTCGCGTCCCGTTCCTCTGGTGGTGAAGTTTCACGACAGAACTGAGCCGCATCATTTGCATTGTGCTGAATTGTGCTTTTTTTTTTCATTTTCATTTTTTGCTCCTTTAAAAAGAAATGGCGCCCATAAAAAAGCCAGGCGTATTTTACTACCTCAGGCCTCAGACTCGTGAGTAAAGACGTATTTAAGGCTTGCTGTCGGCGAATTGGGTGATGATATCAATTCAGTTGCATGTTTATTCATCTTTTTTTTTTTTTTGAGCGCAGCCTTATTTAGTCTTTTCATTAAACCAGTTATGTAAACGTGTTCTTACTAGTTCGAGCAACGTCCTTGATTCTGGTGTGATGATTTAGACCTGTACTTTGCATGATAAACTTGCTGAGAACATTTTGTACCTGATCAGTTACACAGTGTTCGTCTCTGTGTGTTTTTCTCCCGTTGCGTGAAACAGATCGAGCCGTTCCCTGCCATATTAAATTCCTGCGCTCACAGAAAGTGGTCTACATCAGCTGTGGGGAGGAGCACACGGCCGCGCTGACCAAGGTACCAAAGTCCGCTCGGTGTCCCCAGTGTCACCTTCTGGATTTAACGAAATCTCTCACGTTTAGACTTTGCTTAAAATGAGCCTTTATAAGTATTTGATCTCTTTTAGATGGAAATTTGTACATTTGGGTTGTTGAAGTGAAAAAGATAGAAGTCAAGAACACAGCTTATTTTAGTGAGGTGTGTGATTAAATGTGTGTTATCAAGTGGAGCTACAAAGTACAAATGCTCTGTACGGTCACCGTTACTGATTTATGACGGGCGTTCGAGTCAATGAAGCGGTCGACGTTTACAGAAGACCCAAAGCACAGTGCGGTGATGAGACTCTCAGCCGCAGTGAAGCATCTGGACGGCGCAAACATTTTAAAGCGAACAAGGATGTTTGCACTCGTCTAATGTACATTTTGTTTGTACAGGATGGAGGTCTGTTTACGTTCGGAAATGGGTCGAGAGGACAGCTGGGGCACGACTCCACCAACAACGAGCCGCTGCCACGCAGGGTTCTGGAGCTCATGGGCACCGAGGTGTCCCAAATCGCCTGTGGCAGGTACGCAGGAAATCATCTGACTCACTGGATGTTAGTGAGACATTCATAACAGCAGACGTGAAGTTATTAAAAGTGTGGTACGGTCAGTGTGTACCGGTGTTTAGACAAAATTTTTTAAACCTGTTACTATGTAACACTAAACCTAAAGAAGAGCTTTTATTCCTGTTTCAATTTAACACTAAGCCTATATAATTGATTATATAATAATTATACAAAAAAAAAAAATATAAAAATAATAGTACAGTGGAACCTCGGATTGCGAGTAACTCAGTTTACAAGTGTTCTGCAAGACGGGCAAAGATTTTTAATAAATTTTGACTTATAAACCAAGACATGCTCGTTTTTCGAGTGCCAAGTTTTTTGACACCGACACACACACACACACACACACACACAATCTCTCGCCTTTACAACCCCCCTCCCCGGCTTCACACAGACACACACACACTCTGCTCTACATGGAAACTCTGCTCTGTCGCGATACCTTTCAAAGGTAAGGTGCTGG
>QMIH01000695.1:257479-269979 GCA_003987875.1 Clarias batrachus | reverse complement strand
TATTTCAACAGATGAGTCATCATAAGAAAGAGCAGGCTTTTAATAGCACATGGGAGTTCGTACCTGTCGGACAAACCTAACTTACTGTTCCCTTTGATGAAAACACAGAGTGTGTACTTTCTGTGCACAGTAACGAGCAGGGTTTTATTTATAGACCTGATAAATCACATTTTATGTATGAAATGACTTGCGTTTTATTGGAAGAACAGTCGTTAATCATTTATCTTTTTATATATATGTATAAAATCTCTAAGCGATACGTTGTTACCTTAATTGTCAGAGAATGTAAAAGGCGAGCTATGAACATGATTTAAGTACAAAAAAATGAATAAGAAGTTATCGTTATGCTGGAAAGTTTTCACAGCTTTTCAAAGTTAGTGCACATGATATGCACAGTATGTGAGAAAAAAATATATACTGTAGACTGCAGCAAAATATTTAAGCGATCTAATAAGTGTGACTTATTATCCTGCGTAATTTGTTGTAGGGTTTAAGTCACGTGAGATGATTTCTCGTGTCATTATTTTACTATTAGAGCAGCTGGATGTTCAGATCTGATTGCTCGTTGATTGAACAGCAGCTCTGACGGTAATTTGTGCTTGAAATCATTAGTTTTCATTATGGCACTCGTTTTTAATACGGATATGTTTTTTGTTTGTTTGTGTTTTGGTTTGTTTGTTTTTTAGTAACAGCAAGACACTTGGCGTAATCTAAGCCTCATTATAAAAAGTCGGAGTTTAATAAGGAAAACATCATCATTGTTGATATAGTAAAGTTTTCATGCAGGAAGATTAAAGGCGTCTCCGATGTCCAACTTGAAGAGAGACAGAGAGAGAAGAAAGGCAGCTACTGATAACAGGAACATGTCAAGTAGATGTCCTCCAACATTAACTGTAAACTAATCAAATCAAAGTTGTACTGAACGTCCATTTATAAATTAAAAACATCAATTGTTGGATAAATCCAGTGATATAAGAGGAATAAAACACTTTAGGGTATGCTGTTCTGGGGAACATAATTAAACTGTGGATTCATTTAATTTCACATTAAACTGATTTTTAACATTTATTTTTACTCCCCTAAAATCATATACAGTGGAAGCAGGCTCGTATTCCAAAACACTCGTAAACCAAATCAAATCTTCCCATAAGAAATAATGAAAACTCAAATAATTCGTTCCACAGCCCAAAAAATAAATACAGAAAAATAATTAATACAGTATATAAAGTAAAAATAAAACAAATTAACCTGCACTTTACCTTTAAAAAAAGTTAAAATAAATCCCGACAGATAAGTGTTTCCTTATGTGCGCGCAAGGCGTCATGTATTTGTGTGTGTGTATGGAATTAGCCCCTTCCCTCGCCTCGTCTTACACAGTAAAACTCCTCCTCCCTCGCCACACCTTGCTTTTTAAGTTTCACAACAAACACCGATACAACGGAAACACTGTTTTAACGGGAAAAAAAAGAAATCTCTCTAATGACAATCGCGTGAGCGCAGATTAACGGAATCACTGCTGTAAAGTAAAAAAAAAAACAAAAAAAGAAATGAACCAGCACCTTACCTTTGAAAAGAATCGCGACACAGCAGAGTTTCTGTGTAGAGCAGAGTGGGTGTCTGTGTGAAGTCGGGGAGGGGGGGTGTAAAGGCGAGAGTGTGTGTGTGTGTGTGTGTCTGTGTCGGTGTGTGTCAGTGTCAAAAAACTCGGCACTCGTAAACCAAGACATGCTCATTTTCCAAGTCAAAATTGATTAAAAATCTTTGCTCATCTTCCGGAACACTCGTAAACCGAGTTACTCGCAATCCGAGGTTCCACTGTACTTTGTTTTCATCATGACTCCATTAAATATTGTCATAAATAACATTCATGAAACTGTCTCTGAATAGACGACCGTAAATAGCACTTCATATTTCTCGAGGTGATGATACAGGCGTCGGCCACGACAGACAGCACACCTAATGTAAACAAAGATGGCCGGCCACTTGCTCCAAGATCCAAGAAGTAGAAGTGAAATTTAAGGATTTACTTTTAATTTCCCGTATAATAAAGTACAATTTGTTTCAGTAAATTCGTATTAGAAATACGGACTTTATTACCAATTTTCAATGCCTGCTTATGCACCTTGTATATTTGATCATGTTTTTATTATGCCACTGAGTGGACGTTTTACCGCAGTGTGTTTGTTTTTCAGACCATGAAGAGCTTCGAGAGTCTGCTGATCCCTCAGCTCCCCTGCTCTCCTCCTGACGTAGAGGCCATGCGCATTTACCTGATCCTGTCCGAGTGCCCGGCTCTGCATGACTCCAAAAACTTCATCTCGCTGACAATCCCGCTCGCCATGGCCATCCTTCGGCTGGACGCCAACCCCAGCAAAGTGCTCGGTACGAAACCACGCGCCACACTGAAACAAATAAGGCGCATTCGATGAACGAATGACGCCGGATATCTCCGCATGATGTATTTCACGACTCGATGACCGAACAAAGTGCTGAGTGACCTTCGTCCATGTACGAGATGCGAACCAGGTGTATGTTGTCTGTACAAACTCAAAGGAAGCGTCAGAGCAACCCGAGATGCATTCGTATCATATTCAGTGAGCTATGGATTTTTTTTTTTAAGGCTTGGTTCAGGTCTTTATGATGGAAGTAGTACAATGAGAGCAAAACCACAGTGTATTCAGTGGAATGAATAGTTAAGATTAAGAAGGATGGATGGTTTCATGGGGATGTGAATCGACACTGATTACACACAGTACAGACCAAAAGTTTGGACACACCTCCTTATTCAAAGAGTTTGAATTTGTATTATGGCAAGAAAAAAGCAGCTAAGTGAAGAAAAACGAGCGGGCGTCATTACTATAAGAAATGAAGGTCAGTCAGTCTGAAAAATTGGGAAAACTTTGAAAGTGTCCCCRAGTGCAGTCACAAAAAGCATCAAGCGCTACAAAGAAACTGGCTCACATGCGGACCGGCCCAGGAAAGGAAGACCAAGAGTCACCTCTGCTGCGGAGGAGAAGTTCATCCGAGTCACCAGCCTCAGAAATCGGCGGTTAACAGCAGCTCAGATCAGAGAGCAGGTCAATGCCACACAGAGTTCTAGCAGCAGACACATCTCTAGAACAACTGTTAAGAGGAGACTGTGTGAATCAGACCTTCATGCTAGAAGATCTGCTAGGAAACCACTGCTAAGGACAGACAACAAGCAGAAGAGACGCGTTTGGGCTAAAGTACACAATAAAGAAAACTCGCTGAATGAGAAGGGGTGTCCAAACTTTTGGTCTGTACTGTACTGCAAAATGGAAAAGAGTGTGGAGTTACATCACCTTGTAAATGTGAAATCACAGTAAAAATGAAAATACGCTGCCCGGCCAAAAATAAAAGTCACCATCTGGATTTAACTCAACAAATACTTAAGAGCCTTCAGTTAGATAATTACTGCAGTGAGTTATTTCGGTTCAACTGGCGGAACGTTATTTAACCCAGAGCATGATGCAGTGAGGAGCTTCTCTTTTCTTAAACAGCCATGACAGAAGACACATCCTGTGGTCGTGGCAAAGATCTTACTCGGTTTCTAAAGGGTCAAATAGTTCTAGTCCTAAACTACTACAGTACTACTGCTACCAAATTTGGGTTAAAAAACGTAAAACTCTGGATAGTGGAGAACCATCATGTTCGAGGAAGAAATGTCTTCTGAAGAACATCTTGAATGAGCGTGATGGACGATCACCGAAACACTTCATAAAGAAATCAAATCATAAAGAAACCAAGAGTATGGGAAAGATTTCACAGCTATGTTTAATAGTGGAAGTAAGATGAATTTCCACACGCACAATGCAAAGAGACGGACTCAACGGACTGGGACTAAACAGGTCCTATTCCAGCGTTGCTCCTCCCATCATGCATAGTGTCCACTGTACAAGCCTCTGGAGACAGTGTTATGATCTGGGGTCGCTTCAGTCGCTCAGGTCGAGACTCAGCAACGTTATGTGGAGATCAAATGAAGTCACATGACCACCTGAATGTACTGAATCACCAGAGTATCATATCTATGGAGGGTTTCTTCTTCCCTAATGGCATGTGGGCTCGTATTCCAAAACACTCGTAAACCAAATCATCATTTCCCATAAGAAATAATGAAAACTCTAATTATTCGTTCCACAGCCCCCAAAAATAAATACATAAAAATAATTAATGCAATCTATAAAATGAAAAAAAAACACTGTATTAATTATATGTACTAAAAACAATTACAGAGATCAATTATCCAGTGACAGGCTGTTATCAGACAGGTCTTGACCCGCGTCTGCCCGATCAGTCTCGGAGGTGTCTATCCACGGTCTCCCGAGTGACGTAACAGCCTGGATTCTTAATCATGATCTCCGGATGACAGGATAAACGCCTTTCTGACTCATCGTCCATGGATTGATGGGAGCGGAGCGGCTACATTCTCAGGGCCGACGATCTTACAAACATCAAACATGCCATACAGTGCTGGCCAGTCAAGGGCGTTTTCAAAATTATACCCTTTAACTCTGCGTGTTTGTTGCCATTATGTTTTTTTGTTTTTTTCCGGAGAAAGCACATGATGGCCTCTTCACCGTCCCTGGTTGTCAGGTGTTGAAATAAAAAATTAGACGCATAGAATGAAAAAGGGAACCGTCAGATCTGGAACATCGGAAATATGAATCGGACAAGAAAACTGCAGCGTGTTTCTCTGGTGCATACAAATAATTGTCAAGGATGAAAAATACATGAACTTTTTTTTTTTGTGTGTGTGTGTTTTTCTAAAATGAGTCCTCATCCTCAACAGGTTTATTCAGACGCATACGTGACGTACTGTACGGTCTGTGAGATTATAAATTGTGAAATTGTAATTGTAATTCTGAAGAGTGATTCCTATATGTAGCGTTGAAATTCTTCCTCTCTCCCAGTGTAGACAGACTGGAGATGAGGCCGTGTGCCCCGAAACAATTAAATAGTTCTTGCAATACCGTCCATTATGTGCGATTGCAGGAAGTTGTTAAAAAATTCTCTAGAGCAGCGACGTCTAAATATGGCAACAGGAAACGTTTGATGTCTCTGAGATGGCTGTCTGCGTAAGACTAAAGTCATCAGGCCACCCTGGAGTGTCTAACAAAACATAAAAATAAATAAAATATTGTGTGTTAAACCTTTGAAAAATATCATGATAAAAAATAATAAAGCATGACGTCACTTCTCCTCCCCTTCTTAGGGATCCTAGCGTTGCTGTACTGTGCAGTAAGTCAGGTCGGAATGTTAAACTAATTTATTTTTTATTTTTTCCCTTTTCATCTGTAGATAACTGGTGGTCACTGCTGGACGGTGAGGTCTTCTCCAGGTTGGTGGAGATGTATAAGAGCATCGTGGTGTTCCTGCTGACGGGAGGCAAGGCCCTTCTCATTCCGGTGTTTCTCGAGAGCTACATTAGCGCTACGCTGAAACTGCTAGAGAAGCTACACAAGGTAAACTCCTCGTGCTAAAATTTGCAAAGTGAGAAAAAATTTTAAAACATTTCTACAAAAATGCCGTATCATTAACGTCACAAATCCTTCGTCTTTACATACAGACGTCAGAGATCTGGGCTGTCCAGTAGCACGAGAGTGTGTGAGATATAATACTGTCGGTGCCTCGTTAGTTTCAAATCCGTCTCGCTCGGCTTTTGGGAAGCGAAGCCCAGGTGCCGTTTCCTGCAGGGGGATTTTCATACTTGGGTAATTTTTAGACACAAAGCCCAGGTGCCGTTTCCTGCAGGGAATTTTTTATTCTCGTGTTATTTTTAGACACGAAGCGCGTCATGGGGCTGGAACTGTTTCCAGAGCCGGTGCCTAATCACAACCCGTTCTAGGTTTTTCCCCCCCAGAACAAGAACCGGCTGGAGAGATTAATACGACCAGTCAAGCAGGGACGAAGTAGCGGTGTTTTTTTTTTTTTTTGGTTTGAAATTTTGAGCAAGAATAAATGAATACTGCTAAAAAATTTACACCTAAACATTGTTTGTGACTTGTAATCATAAGTAAAGTCTACCTCCTCTACAGTAGACGTATTCGGGTCAGACTCTTGAGTACCGAGAGCTCACCTTTCTACTGTAGATAATCTCAGGCAGGGGGAAAGGACAGTAAGATGGTGAGTGAGTTTCTAAATGCTCAATGTTGTGTAGGTGAACCAGAAAGCCCACCATGTGGAGTACAACTGCTTCTACATCCCCGACATCACCAGCCTGGTGGACATCCAGGAAGACTACCTCAAATGGTTCCTAAGCAAAGCTGAGATTGTGAGTCTTCCCTGCCTTGTTTTTTTTTTTTCCCCTCTCCTCCCTCTCATTCATCCTCCACTTGCTGTTATCTCTGCAGCTCCTTCTGCTGCCAGATTAATGTTGCACCAGACTATTTATTAGCACGAGTGAAGGTTAGGTTACTCTTTTTTTTTTTTTTTTCTTCCCTGTCCCCTAGTAAAATGTGTCCTCCTTTTGCCAACCCTCTCCCACAGAGTCTCATTAAACTGTCCGATCTGTTCTCGCTCGTGAATCATGAAACGTGATGGAACGCCGCGCAAGCGATATCATATCCTTTGGGGAAAAAAAAAAAAAAACAACACAGAATACGTTAACATGAATAATAAAATAATTCAATCATCCATAAGATTCATTTCTGTTTTGCTTTCTTTATTTCACAGAAAATGCGATCTCCTCCAGTACAGGTACGTTCACGCACAGCTTGTGTGTAAAATGTCCCGGCGACCTTTTTTTGAAAAGAAAATAATTATTGCAGTGCTTTTATTCCCTTTCAGAATTCAGTTACGCTTTGCGCCTATCCGTTCATATTGAACGCTCAAGCTAAGACAACCATGTTGCAGACGGATGCCGAGCTGCAGATGCAGGTGTTTTTTTGTTTCTTTTTAAAAAAAAATTTGTTTGATTGTAAACATATAACAAGTTGTATATATAATTTTTTTTTAATAACTGATTGATGATTGACAGGTGATTCATCCTGATATTTTGTTATTGCTGTGTAATCTTTAAGATGGCGGTCAGCGGAGCCAACTTGCACAACGTCTTCATGCTGTTAACTCTGGAACCGCTGCTGGCACAGAACCCGTTTCTCGTCCTGCACGTGCGGAGAGATCACCTGGTCAGCGACGCGCTGCGTGAGCTCACCATCTATAATGACGTGGACTTGAAGAAGCCCCTAAAGGTCAGAGGTCACCTTCTTATTATGAGCTACCCAGGTTTTAAATACCGTCTTGAATAAAATCTAATACGTTAAATAATTCACTTAAAGAGACATGTTCCGTTTATGGTTTATGAATAATGAAATAAATTAATAGACGGGATATGTTTTGAACTTTGCCGTTTTTGTCAAATCTGTTTTATTTCAGTTTTTTTTTTTATTTTGAATTTATTAACGTAAAACGTTTTTCTGGAATTAGGTCCCGGAGTCAGAGATCCATAGCAGAGATGAACAAATCATTCATTTATTACTTTCCCTATTGGGCAGGTGAACGCTTTAGTGCCTGGTCAGGAGTGTGTTGTGCTTGCGTTGAAGTTCGCTTAACAAGCCTATGAAACAACAAGCTAATCTTAATAAAAAAAAAACTAATTTTACACATCGTTAATTTGACCAGATTTAGCTTTGATCACACGCGCACACACACACACTGTTGTGTCCACTTCATGTGTGAAAATGATTCCTCGTGTTTCCAGAAACACTCTCTCACACTCCTAGAGTCCTGGAACATGTCCATGTCATCGGGGAGGAAAGAAAAACTCCATAGATGTGATGACCTGGTCATTCAGTACACGTAGTCCCCGACTTATGAACACGCGAGTTACAAAACCGCGGATCAATGAAATATTGTATATATGAACAAATCGCGGAAGTAACTGGCATGTATTGTACAAAAAAAGGACACAGTGTAACGTGTGTGTGTGAGCGGGAGAAATGCGTTGGCCTGACCGGTTTCAATGAATCAGACCAGGAGCACGATGATAGTAAATGTCTGTCCTGTAAAGCTGTCCTGAACAAACAACAATCCTCAACAAAACAGAGTTCACAGTCCAATACAGTGCAAAACAGATCTTCGTTCAAGCGCGCAGTAAACACCGTGTAGCGTGTCCGCTGCCCGGCGTCGTCCCGGGTTCTCTTTAAACGAGGGCAGATGAAATGCTGAACCATAACACCAAACCACTGTGTTTTTTATTTATTTATTTTTTATGCTGTACGATGCATATTTGTTTTAAAAGTATATAAGACTTATTTTGTCATACTTGCGAACGAATCCAAGTTACGAACATGCTCCCAGGATGGAACTCGTTCGTAAGTCGGGGACTACCTGTGCATTCAGGTGGTCATGTGACTTCATTTTATCTCCACATGACGTTGCTGAGTCTCGACCTGAGCGACTGAAGCGACCCCAGATCATAACACTGTCTCCAGAGGCTTGTACAGTGGACACAATGCATGATGGGAGCATCGCTTCATGCGCTTCCCTTCTCACCCTGACCACGCCCATCACTCTGGAACACACTCAGTCTGGACTCATCAGGTCACATGACCTTTTACCATCGCTCCAAAGTCCAGTCTTTATTCTCCCTAGCTGTCAAACTGAAGCCTTTTTTTTTCGGATGAGTCTCAATAACACGTGGTTTTCTTACAGCCACACCGTGTGTTTTAATAATGCGTTGCACGGTTTTAACCCACTCCTACTAATTTTATTGTTTTCATTGCTTGATCATGCTAATATGTTTTTAACCGGTGACTTCTTTAGTGTCTATAGTCTTTACCTTGTCATGATAATGTCTCCGTTGAACAAGCATGATGTTTTATGTAATTTCTAGATTATATGCGGAAAAGCTGCCGCGATCCCCAGTGTTGCGTATAACGATAACGACTCGTCCCCGCAGGTGATTTTCGACGGAGAGGAAGCAGTGGACGCAGGAGGAGTCACGAAAGAGTTCTTCTTGCTGCTCCTGAAAGAGCTGATGGATCCGGTGTACGGCATGTTCACCCATTACCCAGAATCCAACCTGCTCTGGTTCTCCGATAAAGTGAGTCGAACACAAAGTCCACCTTCACTCGTGGCAAAAACACTCGCGTTATCTCTACAAGCGCGATCACAACAAAGCGCTGACCTGCGCGGGCGGGCGGGCGGGTGATGCCATGTGACTCGGCCATATCAAGTCTAAGAGATTTATCTTCAGAATGTTTGCTTTATCATCATGATTGAACTTGATGTACGCTGGATATCAAATTGCCCGTGATTCATTCTCTGATTGCTCGAGTTCGAGCGTCTTGAGTTGAGGATACGGTTATAATAGTTTAATCACGATTGGCGCCGGTACAGATCGGAAATCAAATAAGGAAACGCTCGACTTTGTGTTTTTTTTGTTTTGTTTTGTTTTTGCTTGGTGTTTAATAGCTTGTTTGAAATCAGTGCTTTATTTAAGAGAGGTGTAGTTGGAGGGTAAAACTATTAAGACATAAATAAAATAGGGTTAAGAGAGAAACCTAAGATTAAGATAAAAGACGTGTTAACTTTAAGATGTCACAAGTGCTCCAGGCACCCTAGTAGATTAATCATTATATGAAAATTAACTCCTCTTTTTATGTTTCTTGTTTTTATTTGTTTATTTATTTTTATCCACTTTTCACGTGAAGTAATTCGAACCGTTAAGTCTAATGTACAAAATCTCGTTAAATCTCGTCAATATGAAATCAGTATAACAGCGTGGGGTTTTTGTTTTAGAGGCAGGAATAAATACTGAGTTAAATACAAAACCATTCTTTTTTTTTAATTCATTTAATACGAGTGAAATGTTCTACTGACTCTTTTTGTGTCGCTTGAGGCTGCCTCATGCTGTTACAGGCTGTTTTGCCAAGGTGGGGAAAAAAAAAGTGTTGATACACAAAACATCATTAGTCGAGTCTCGCGTCACGGACGACTTCCAGCAATCTAGTGTGTTTTTTGTTTAGTTTTTTTCTTTTTTTTTCTTTTTTTTCCCGGAAGTTTATTTACCATGCCGGATTTGTAAAAACAAATGGAAACCCTACACTCACTGCTGGCTGCGCAGATGTACGCATCAGTAACCGGCTGTAAGGGATACGAGTGTTCTTTCCAAGCCGTCATCGAGTTACCTAAAATAAACAACCACCACTAGCCACTATTTTGCACTCTTGTACTATTGTACTTTGTTGCGTATGCGACTGGGACAGAGGACGGGGGTTTGGATCGTCTCGCGCACAACAGCAAAAGTTCAAGGATTTTTTTTTTTTTTTTTAAGTTTCTAAGTTATAATTTTAACCCCATTCTTGCTCCATTGCAGGAATCGGCCAAATAAACAAACTCGCCAAATAATTTGCTCCGACCGCTCAGGACGCTGTGCTGCCTGCCCATGTGTGAACAGTTCAGAGCTACGCGTTTACATGCAGGCGTTCGGCAGATGCTCTTGTCCAGAGTGACTTCCAGTTGAGGGTTAAGGGCCTTGCTTAAGGGCAACTTGGTGGTTGTGGGATTTGAGCCTGCGACATTCCGAATCGTAGTCCAAATACCTTAACCACTGAGCTACCCCTGACCCCACCCCCTGCAGGATTCTAGAGGAACTGCAACACTTTGCCACCTCAAATGCACACGTATTTGAATTAAAAATGTATTTCAAAGAAATCGATTTTTGAAGTCAGTACGGCAACACACGAATTGGCACATGAAAGATATTATTGCGATATGTAATGGACATTACCCCCTCCATCTCTATAATAAATAAATATTAATATTCAGTATACTCAGTATTTTTATTAATTTTTTTATTTAATTTTTTTTTGCGGTTTGCATTGTGTGTAAGATTTAATGAAGACACAGCATCGCAGGTCCCAAGAATGTTATCAAGGACGGTAGCAAGGAAAGGGAGCCGCTTTCAGTTTGGTTTTTAAAGCAGCCGGTGCCGAGAGGAATCATAAGTTAAGGTTAAGTGAGGTTTAATGTCTATTTATTTCATATTCTACTTCATTTATATGAGTTTTTAACAGTTTTGATCATTTTATATGCAATAATATGATTATAGTGTTGGAAATTGGTAATATTGGTAATATTTTTGGGCGGCTGGAACGGATTATCTGCATTTACATTATTTCCTATGGGACGATGCGCTTCACTATACGGAATTCCAGATTAAGAACTCGCCCTGGAACGGATTAAACTCGTATGCCGAGGTACCGCAGTACATGCAGTGTATTTCTCAGCTATAAAATTTCTCGATGCATTATTTGGTGTGTTAGCAGGTATGTTTTCTGTCCCTGGTTTGATCCTGATCTCCTGACATCACTTCCTGATTCTTTGCAATAGTTCTGAGCTTCTTTGGGATTTTCCCTTTAAGAGTGCGTACGAATGAGTAAGAGATTGTGTGCGCACATTCCCAGCGTGACCCTGCCCCGTGTTTACTGAAGAAGAACAAATAAAGTGCTCCGTAGTCGGTAATTAACCTCACATTACCTGGTCAGGAAGGCAGAGCGGCTTTAACTTTAACACGGCTTGTTTGTGCCGCAGTGTTTCGTCGAACACAACTGGTTCCACTTGATCGGGATCATCTGCGGCCTGGCGATCTACAACTCCACCGTGGTGGACCTGCACTTCCCTCTGGTGCTCTACAAGAAGCTTCTAGATGTTCCTCCTGCGCTCGACGACCTGAAGGAGCTGTCCCCTACCGAGGGCAGGTACGCAGCCCAAAACACACGACGCGCAGGTGAAGAAAGCGTCCCGTTGGTTAGGATTGCGTTGTTTTGATATTTTCTTTACGACACGGCAACCAAACCGAACACTCTACATAATGCTCGGGCCCATAAATAAACCCTGCAGGTTGTAAGTGACTTGCAGTGGAGACATTTTGCTCACACTGATGCTTTTCCTGGGTGACGACAAAAGAGTGCGTTTGCTAACACATTGGCTTTGTTTTCCAGCTCGCACACTTTCCATGCCGCAACCTGCAGTTGTTATGAGGGGGTTTAATTAGAGCACAGCAGAAACTCCGGATCAAATGGAGGACACGGGCCATTAGCCGCTAATTATTTCTGAATGTCAGCAGAAAAAAAATGCGGCTAACGATCTCTTGATCGCCGCCGCCGAGTCCGAATCAGGAAGCGCACAGGGAGCCGTCTGTTTACAAAGTTGTAAAGCAATCCGCTAATGAATATTTATTTGGTTGTCGCGTGTTTATTGCATCGTGTGGGAGGGTAGCGCCTTTTATTGTGTGCTATTTACAGTCAGGTCTTTGTAAACCCGGTGAGCGATTTAAGATAAGATGTCAGCAAGATAGCTTTTTATTGCCATGTCAGTATGTGTTGTTTTTCCGACATCTATCCGTCACGTAGTAAAGGTTGAGAAGGTTCTAGATACGAGAAGAACTCTCGTGCTGCTGGTTGATTGACAGCTCAAGTGTGTCTCTCTCTCTCTAGGGTCCCAGCTGTCGCCTCATATTATAAAAAGCTTTATGT
>QMIH01000695.1:238721-253721 GCA_003987875.1 Clarias batrachus | reverse complement strand
TGTTAAGGGAAGAAAGGAAAGACAAAGGAAATAAAAAAAAAAGAGGGAGGGAATGAAAAGGTAATAAAGAAGGAAGGACAGACAGAAGAAAGAATGATGAGAGAGAGATAGATTAAAGATGGTTATGATGATGAATGTGATGTTTAAACAAAGAAAGAAAGAAAGAAAGAATGGCAGAAAGACAAGAGGAATGAAGGAACGGAAAAAAGAAATAAAGTATAATGTTAAGAAACGGAAGAAAAAAGGGAGGAAATATAGAAAGGAGGATGTAACGGAAAAAAACAGGAATGAAAGATGAGGAAGGAAAGTAAGAATAAAGAGAGATTGATTGATTGATGCTATTATTACTGGTCTGTTCACTAACAGAGCAATTGTGTGTGTGTGTGTGTTAAACCCCTTTGGCGAGATGTTCCCGCTTTGTTTAAAGTGTACAGAAGGAATGTCTATGTGTGTGTGTGTGTGTGTGTGTGTGTGTGTGTGTGTGTGTGAGCTCAGCGTCTCACCACAAGACCGATATCTGCCAGAGAAATTAGGCAGGTGGCCAAAAACTGTGTGTTTGGGAGTAAACCTTTTTTTACACCCACGCACACACACGTACTGAGACACGACCATCTGATCTCAGAGAGAGAGAGAGAGAGAGATGCTCGGAGTTAGATTATCAGCCTTAATTCACTTTAGAGGGATTCATTACACGACGACGGACACCAGATCCTCCAGACTACAGGGGAGTGGATGGGAAACACACGTATGCACACACACACGGACACGGACATATATCAATGCTGTCACACATGTAGCTAAATGTACTTTCTTTGATATTACTGAATATTTGTGTATACAGTACACACAATACAGTAAAACCTTGGACTGCGAGTATCTCAACCTGTGAGCGTTTTGCAAGACGAGATGTTTATAAAAATGTTAAATGATTTGAACTTGTTAAATGAGCGAAATATGAGCACTCTAGTACGCATGCGCTTTGTCTGCCGAGCGTCACATGATCACAACTGAGCCAATGGTTATTCTCTCTCTTTTGCTCGTGCGCTGTGGGATTGTGGGTAATCATCTCCCATGCTCAGTCTCCGTGCACGTTCATCGCTCGTATAGTCAACATTCGTGCACTCGTGTAATGTTTACTATAACCACGTGTGTGTGTGTGTGTGCGTAGAAAGCATATAGCATTAGTATAAAGCATTATTTTCTTTCTTTTTTAATTTTATGTCCAAGCGTAGTGCGTGTTCTGTAGTAATTGTACTGCAACAACGGCCTCCGTGAAGAAAAATGTTGTAGCAGTGCAGGAGCTGAAGCTGTTAAACGACAACGCCGCGTCACATTTCAGAGAAATTCTCAAAAGGAGGCGAAAGAAAGTGTCATTAGAGAGATTCACTGTTAAAGTCACATAAAAAGAAAAAGATTTTTACGTGTGTGTGTGTGTGTGTGTGTGAGAGTGCACAATACCCCCCCCCCCCTTTTCCTCTCCTCTCTCATCTCAATCACAATAGCTACAATTCCTTTCAAAGGTAAAGTGCAGGTTAATTTGTTTTATTTTTACTTTATATTTTGTATTACTTTTATATGAATATTCTTGGGTTTTGGAACGAATCACTTGAGTGTCCATTATATTGTACAGATAAATTCGCTTTGATATACGAGTGCTTTGATATACAAGCTTGCTTCCGGAACAAATAATGTTTTAAGGGTTTAACTGTATTTATAAAGAACGTTAAAAACGTGTGTATGTGTTTCAGAGAGGAATTTGTGCAGGCGTATCTGCGCTACGTGTTCAGTGAGTCGGTACGTGAGCTGTACTCTGCGTTCGCCAGCGGCTTCCTGAAGGTGTGTGGAGGTCGCATCCTCTCTCTGTTCCAGCCCTCCGAGCTCATGGCCATGGTGGTCGGCAACAGCAGCTACAACTGGGAGGAGCTGGAGAAGGTGGGAGAGTAGGAGCGCGCACACACACACACACACACACACATACACACACACACAGCGAGAGAGAGAAAGAAATGCAATCAGAGAAACGCAGTACGGTGAGTTCAGTACACACAGGTCTGTATTAGAGCCCGAGTCTGCAAGGGCGGAAAGAAGGAAAAGAAATGAAACAATGAAAGGTTAAAAAGATGGTTGGTAAGAGAGAAGAAATTAAATGAGGGAAGGAAGAAAAAAAAAGGAAAGGAAGAAAGATGGAGAAGGAAAGAACAGAACACTAAGAGAAAAGAAAATGAGAAGGAAGGATGGAGAGAAGGAAAAAGAAATTAAGGAAAGAAAGAAGATGAACAGGAGTGAAGGAAGTAAAGAAAGAAAGATGGAAAGAATGAAGAAGAAAAAATTTATATTAGAAAAACAGAAACAGTTAAAGAGGAATAAAGCCAGGAAGAAGTGGAGAGAATTGTTGAGATGGAGAAAGAAAGAAAGGGAAAAAATTAACTAAAGATAAATTTGAAGAACAAATAATGAATGACAGGAATAAATGAAAAGAAGACATAAGCGAGGAAGGAAATAAAGAAAGGATGGAAATAAGGAAAGAGAAGCAAGAAAGAGGGAAAGAAAAAGAAAGAGGGAGATACAGGGGAAGAAATGCAGAAGGAAAGAAAGTGAAGAAATAAAGATGGATTTGAAAAGAAGGAAGTAAAGAAAGAAGGAAAGGGAGAAAAGAGTAAAGAAAGCAACAATGAAAGAATGAGAAAGCTGGAGATAAAGCGGAAGCAAGATTGAGACGAGGTAAGAAAAAATCATGGCAGGAAAGATGGAGAGAGAAATGAAGGAAAGGAACGAGGGAAAGGAAGAAAAGGGTAAAGATGGAGAGGGGGAAAAGGAAGTAAATAAAAGAAGAGATGAAAGAGAATGCAAGAACAAAGGATAAACAAGCAAAGAAAAGAGAATGAATGAATGAAAGAGAGAGAGAGACGAGTGGTGTCCAGGGTGAGAGCTGTGAGGTGAAGCGAGTCTGAGACAGAAGAGGAATAAACAGAGGATTGTTGGAGGAAACGACCGACTGTGGAGTGTGAGGTGTCAGTACTGAGCTGCGTGAGTCATGAGCTCCGGCACCTCGTCTCGCACCGCTGCCGTCTACTCATGTCTGTCTCAGGCACAGTGCATGCTGGGTAATCACTCTACAACACTCCTGGTTGGGAACGCTACACCTGGGGCTGTTTGTGGAAGCCTCTCGCAGAGTGTTAGGCACAATGTAAACACACACACACACACACACACACTTTCTCACTGTATAAAAAAAAGAAAACTTATTCTGTCTATTTGATGAACCAAACTGTTATGCTGTTTCTGAGCAAAAGCGACTCTATCCTGTTTTATTCTAATGTAGGAGAGACAAAACAGGAAAAGAAGATTAATAAAAGGGAAAGGAAGGAAAAAAGAAGAAAGTAAAAAAGGAAATGAAAGAAGGATTAAGAGAGAGAAAGAAAAGTAATGAAGGAAAGAAAACTGGAAGGAAAGAGGAGGAAACAAAGAAAAGTGAAAGGATATAAAGTACAGAGTAAACTTTGAGAGATGAGGAATGAAAGGTGGAAAAAAGAGAAAATGGATACTGTAGATGTAGAGAGAAAAAGAGAGAGGGAACTAAAGAGAGCAGACGGACATGCGGTGATGTTCTGCATGCTGTCTGTGAGCAGGAGTCACTCTGTGCTTTACGCTGTTTTCCAGAACGCCAGCTACAAAGGCGAGTTCTCGGCTTCTCACCCCACAGTGCGGATGTTTTGGGATGTTTTCCACGAGTTTCCCCTGGAGAAGAAGAAACAGTTCTTATGTAAGTGTCTCTGTGTGCTGCGTTATTGCTCAGGCTCCAGTAATTACTATTATTACTATTACTACTGCTACTCTCTACTATTACTACTATTACTTTTACTATTATTACTAATACGACTGCTATTACTACTACTACTGCTACTATTATTATTATTACTACTACTATTACTATTACTTTCACTTCTATTACTACTACTATTACTACAGCTACTACTATTACTAATACGACTGCTATTATTACAACTATTATTACTACTATTACTATTACTACAGCTACTACTATCAACTACTGCTAGTATTACTACTAATACTACTACTATTACCACTACTACTATTACTGTTACTACTACTCCTACTATTACCACTACTGCTACTACTACTGCTGCTACTATTACTACTTTTATTACTATTACTACTATAGTATTACAGTTACTACTACTATTACTACTACTAATACTATTATTATTATTATTACTACTACTACTATTACTCTCACTTCTATTACTATTACTAATACTACTGTTACTAATACTACTACTATTACCACTACTACTATTACTCTTACTACTACTCCTACTATTACTACTACTGCTACTGCTACTATTACTACTTTTATTACTATTACTACTATAGTATTACAGTTACTACTACTATTACTCATACTAATACTATTATTATTATTATTACTACTACTACTACTACTATTACTCTCACTTCTACTACTATTACTAATACTACTGTTACTAATACTACTACTATTACCACTACTACTATAACTCTTACTACTCCTACTACTACTCCTATTACAACTACTACTGCTATTATTACTACTTGTATTACTATTACTACTATAGTATTATTGTTACTCCTACTACTACTATTACTACTACTAATACTATTATTATTACTACTACTACTATTTCTACAGATACTGCTGGTATTACTATGCCTAATATTATTATTACAAGTATTACTACTGCTGATGTTACTATTACTACAGCTACTACTATTATCAACTACTGCTACTGCGTCTATTATTACGAAAGCTACTGCTGCTTTTAGTACTACCCTTGCTATTACTATAACAAATGCCTACACTGCTATTACTACTGCTACTACTATGATTATTACTACTACTATTACTATTACTTGATAGTATTACTACTACTATTACTATTTCTACTTATATTGCTGCTATTACTATTACTACTGCTAGTATTACCCCTATTACTATTGCTGCTACTATTACTACAACTATTATTATTATTATTATTATTATTACTACTGCTACTGTTCCTACAGCTACTATTATTACTACTACTACTACTACTACTACTATTTCTACAGATACTGCTACTATTATGATTACTACTACTATTACTTGATAGTATTACTACTACTATTACTATTTCTACTTGTATTGCTGCTATTACTATTACTACTGCTAGTATTACTATTACTGCTACTATTACTACAACTATTATTATTATTACTACTGCTATTATTACTACTATTATTATTACTACTGCTACTGTTCCTACAGCTACTATTATTACTATATTATTATACTATAGTACTATTACTACTACTACTAATGCTATTTCTACAGATACTGCTGCTATTACCATTGCTACTGCTATTATAACTATTACTACTGCTAGATATTATTACTATTTCTACAGCTACAATTATTACTACTACTACTGTTACTACTACACCATTATTTCCATTCTGATCGCTTTAAAATATTAAAGACCAAATGTTTTTGGCACAACCCGAACCGCACAGTGTTTTGGTGACGTCTCTCCGCTGCACAAGGCCACACGTGTACGTTCTAACTAGTGTGTAAGCGACAAGTTCAGGCCGAGTAAATGACCAGTCAGATACACTGTGTTATTGTGTTATTGTGTCCCGTGATTACTGTAGCACAATGCAGATGTGTAGAACGCTCCAGACCATTCCCTTTTCTGTTTCAGACCTTGTTCCAGTTACTCCTCGATATTCTTCAGATGATAAATGTATATCCATGATCTGATCTTTTAAAACCTACTAAGAAATGTATCCGCTTGCGACGGATCAGACAGTAACTGTTAGTGCTATCGAATCAAATAGAGTCTGAAATGATCAGCTCAAAAAATGGAATCGAATTAACAGTCTACATACGATTCACAGCCTACGCTGGCACCAAGAAACCTGCGAACAGCACGGCTGCGTTCAACAACCGACGCTGGAAGATTAACACGAGAAAACATGAGCTGAAATCGGACACTTCTAAAGTGTTGAGGTTATTGATCCCTCTCTCTCTCTCTCTCTCTCTCTCTCTCTCTCTCTCTCGGGTTAGTGTTCCTCACAGGCAGCGACCGGATCCCCATCCACGGCATGTCCAGCCTGCGCATCGTCATCCAGTCCACGTCGGCGGAGGAGCACTTCCTGCCCGTCGCTCACACCTGCTACAACCTGCTGGACCTGCCGTGCTACAGGAGCAAAGAGACGCTGCACTCGAGGCTCACGCGCGCCATCGAGCAGTACGAAGGCTTCAGCCTGGTGTGAGAACACGGCCGCTCTTTCTCACACACACACACACACACACACACGCACTCTTTCACTCGCACTTTCCCTGTGGACAGACGGCGTCTGAAGCCTCCCGCGGAGCGTCTCTGCGGACGGTGCGAGTAGGAGCGTAATACTGACTCTAAACCTTTGCTGAACTCTCGAGTGGAATAAATCTGTAATCCGATTTGTTTTTTTTTTTTTGGAGTGTTAGTGCAAGAGTTCTTGACGTGCGCAGTGTTATTCGGAGCGCTTTTCGCTTTCCTGTTCCTTTCTGCTGGGATGAGTGTCGTAGACGGCGTACGGTAGACAAATCTGCTCAGAGACAGGAAGTACCTTCGGTTTGGTTGGAGTCACACCCAGGTGCTTGTTTATTTTTTACTTTTTTTTTTTTTGCTTTTGCACCTTGTTCGAAAGAAAGAACTCAGTTTAAGAACAGAAACGAGTCGTCGTCCTCGTCCTCGTCCTCTGAGCTTTCGACTGGAGATGCCCAGACCTGCTGCTGCTGCTGCTGAAGTCACGGAGGAAAGAACAAGCCATTATCCAGACACGAAAGCCTGTTATTCCTGTTAACGCCGCTTATTCTCCTAACTCGACTAGTCGGCCCCCGCGAACCCTTCTGCCTTTAATACAGGAACAGCTCCTACAGCTTTCGTTTCTTCTCCCCCCCCTCACCCCCCCCACCATCAGCGTGCATGCGAGTGTGACGTCCAGAACGGAAGCCGAAGCTGTTTAATGACTGTTTAGTGCCACGATAAATATGTGTATAATAACGATAAACCCGAAAACGATATTTAAGGTTAGAAAAAAAACGAATAGTTGAGGATTTGAAAGCCAGACACGAAGCGATGAAACGGACGGAGACGATTTCTCTGTCTGAGGGAGGAGATTTTTTTTGCAATAACCGGGTGATGCGTGTAAACGGTTTCGATTTGAACGCCGGCCTATGCACAACCACGAGTCCGTGGGACGAAGCGAACGAGCGAGCGAGCGGAGCGAAACGCCGGTCCTGTGCGCGTCCCGGGTCCGAGGCGGAGATTCCTGCTTCGACACTCCCGATTTAAATCTTACAGGAGATTAAAGGCGGCGTCAGTGATTCTGTCAGTAGTAGTTTCCCCCTTTTATATTGCACACGCTCCGAGGAGAACCTCTGGTTTCTATGGAAACCACCCACACAAGTGACTTGTCTTTCGGAATGTTCTCCCGATTTCGAGCACGAGCGAGACGTCTTCGTTTTGTTTGATTTAAAATCATCACACGATCACTGACGCTACCTGGAAAAATTTTAGTCATTTAGTGAACACACACACACACACACATATTTTGCACTCTCAGGACACGGACACCTCTACCTAGTGGAAGGGGCGGGGCTTCCGCAGCTCGAATTTAGCTAGACGCACACAAATTAGTTTTAATGCAACGTTTCGGATTTTAAAATATTCAGATTTTTGCCACCGGATCAACAAGGGGCGGAGTTTCGACTAACCAATTACAAATCCCGTTCATTTTACAACAACATTAGTTTTACTTCTACGACTTTATCAAAGTACAATGTCGTAGTCAGGGTTCACGCTCACAGCCTTACTTGTGGACTTACGAGAAGATCTAATAATATTATTATTTTGTAAATATGAACTAGCTCGCTTCCCATTAGCTAAACTATTACGTCGCGTAATGTCACGCATACGAAGTCTGTTGTGTCACATGATCAAAAGTAAAAGAAGGATTTTTTTTTCTTTTCTTCTGTTTAACATGAAGTGAAGCGCTGCTCTCTTTTAACTCTTTTTGTGTCTTTTAACCAAAATAACTGACACACGGACGCAGCGGGACGTCAGAGGTTCTGGAGTGCTGGAGCAGGAAGTCGACCCGGGACGTACAGCACCACTGCGCTGCTCTCTGATACAAATCCGCTTGTTTAGTTATTTTGATTATTTCTTTGAACATCACGTCATTAAAAGTCGAACGGGACGGCGAACGGGACGATGTTAAAAAAAAACGGATTTCCTTTCCGCAGCCACGACGCTCTGACGTCAAGTACCGGATCAGAAAGACTTGGTGTGAGAAGCGACGCACAACGAAAGCCATGTGATTACGATGATGATGATGATGAAGAGACTCGAGCCTGCGTTCCTCCGTGTTCGTTCGAACAGCACCAAGCCTTTCTGTCCAATTCCGTAATGTCATCTTCAGCGAACAAGGGCTTCTTAGTGGCTGCTGCTGCATTATTTTAGTAAAGTATATTTACTTTTATACTTCTCTCAAATGGAATATATTGTTTTATCTATTTTTTTTTTCTTTTCAGAGCATTTAAATTAAACTGAAAATTCCACCTCCCAGTGTGTCGTCTGCTTTGTGTGCTTTATTGAAAGTTACTTTAGACTCTTGTCACAATGTGCACACACACACACACACACACACACACGCGCACTGCTCACTCTGCAAACGAGCTCAGTATCAGGGACGGTTGTTACGGCTGTGGGTTACTCTAATGATCAGAAGGTCGCCAGTTCAAGCCCCACCTCCACCAAACTGCCGCTGTTTAAACGTCCCTGCACTCTGACCCCGGAATTTCATACAGTTACTGTCCACTGTTTATGAAGGTTATGAAGTAGCGCACAGGCTTTGAGCACATTTCAAAATAAGTCACAAATGAATCATTTTCTTATAAACGGTGTTTAAAAGACTTTGAACTCGGAATACAGACTCAAAACTAAAAACAACGAAATAACAAAAGAATGTAAGGATTCGTGTTCTCTTGTTAAATCTCTTGTTATTGTGTAAAGCTGCTTTGCGACAATGTCAACTCTTAAAAGCGCTATATAAATAAAATTGACTTGACTTAAATCCGTCGTCTACTACACATATAATAAACCCGTAAAGTGGGCGTGGCTGTACTGTATATTGCAGATGATCTTTTGATTTGCGGTGGACGTAAGACGAGTAGTAGTAATTTTACATTAAGATGGTTTGTTTGTCTGTTTGTTTGTGCACTTTAATGGGGTTTTCACAGCCGCGTTTGTCCGAGCTTTTAATGTCGTTTCATCACAATCGGGCCACAGGAAGAAAAGACGCACTGCTTTGGAATGTAAACAGGAAACGCGCTTATCTCATTAAAAATCAACCTTCGGTCATTAGTTCATCATTAGTTTTTCTCTAAATTCAACAGATGCGCTGTGCATTATTTATTTATATTTTTTTTTTTACATAATAACTACTTTAAAATGTACAGAACTATGCAAACATCTTAGACACCTGGGTACAAACTTTTGTTATACATGTTTTAGTTGATTATTGAGGAAGTACAAAAAAAAAAAAAGATTTTCAAAAGTTTGTATTCCAGCCAAAATATATTTATATATACACACATTTATTTATAATTTTTTCACGTTTTGTTCATGACTGTTTACTGCTCTTTATAGATTATTTGTTTTGTTTTTTCTGCGTGATGAAGACATCCTTGCTCTGCAGCAGTTACATGCATGCCATTTATTTAGGCAATTCTAAGCAGTGTTGCTTCACTTGCGATTCTTTTCATAAACCTCGTAAAATGTTTTATTGTGTTTTAAAACTTCGTTTTGGTTTCATTTTGCGATCGCTAAAGAAAGAAATAAAAAGGGTGAACACTTCATGTTTTGGCTCTGTAATCATAAAGTCTTTATAATGACGTTTTCCCACAGATACAATTTGGAAGCAAGATTATGAGGGCTGTTCGAGTCAAAGTGGGACTTTTGATTCCGAGTTCTGAGAGTTAAAACGCTCTTTGTCTGTATAATCCGCTGCTACACTAATTCACTTCTCCCGGTGTCTCACTAGCGCTTGGACACCATCAAGGTAGAACTTTTCTCAGTACGCCGGAGACACGGTCGGAAACGCCGGCCTCCCAGGAACCCCTTTAATGATCTAAACACGTGAGAATGTCCTGGAGCGAGGTCAGGACCGTATGGGGGACGCGGCGATGACTCCCAGCCGAGTTCCTGTACGGTGCTGGTGAATGAGTGTGTGTGTACTCATTCACACGGACATGTTGATTCTCAAGGACGAGACGTTCCACTCGCTGAACGACTGCCGTGAGCTCCGAGTCACCGCGGTCCGGGATCGTCATTCACAGACGTGCGGCCTTCTTTAAAACGTCTGGAAGTCTCTCTCTGCGCTCGAAGTCTAATGTAAACGTTCAAATCGCTTCTACGGCTTCATTCGAAAGCGATTTGATCACAAGTCTCGTTTGTACTTGTAGCGGTGTTTATTGCTCGTTTTAATAGGAGATGAAATACAGAGTCCACCTGCAGTCTGTAAAAACCCTGATGGACACGTTTGGTTTGGATGAGACACCCCGGAGATGATCCAGTACTGATCACATTACTCACCTCCGCAGGCTATAAAGTCATATAAAGTGCCATAAAACGCTTTTTGTTCTTCGACTGAAGTATATTAATACAGGAGTTCAGTTGTTCAGTTTTGTCGTAGAGTGAAATCGTCTTTAAAATACCATTTGTTAGAAAGAAAGAAAAAACACAACACACAAGTGAGTTCAGTAAAAATAGGTTTTTGCTTTATGTACAAAATACAAATAAATCATGTACTAAAATGTACACACCCTTATTCATTATAAACCATCAGTGTTCACGTTCAGTAAAAACGAAGGTCACACTGCAAAATATCTATTTCGGAGGAAAAACAGGAGAGACTAACATGCTAATTTTTTTTTTTTTTTACCTCCGAGTCTATATTAGCCAAAGCTCTTCACTCTCTCTCTCTCTTAAAGATCTATCGCTCTGCAATAAGAAATGGCAGCCGGGTGGCTGTGAAGCTGTCGGCCCGTGTCGTCGTTACACAAAAGTCCTTACGATAAACGCTGGTTCGAGCCGTCGGGTAAGAAAATGCAAAAGAGGAAAGAAAAAAAAAGTACAACACGTGAAAAGGTCGTCTCGGGTCGAGACCTTGTGCGTCGCCACATGAAGTACGAAAACGATTCGCGCGGGATGACCTGCTGAGGCTAAGCTCGAGCAAATGACTGCGTAAAGCGTGAAAGAGGTACGATAACGACATGAACATGCTCACGGCTGCAGCACTACGATTCATACGCCAGAGAGAAGTGTGTGTGTGTGTGTGTGTGTGTGTGAGAAATACGGCACCATACTGAGTCGTCATCAAATTCTCAAAAGGTAAAATGTTGTCGTTTACGTCGTTTTTTTTGTTTTTAGTTTTTTTCCCCTGAAGTTCCAACAATTGTCTTTAATCTTCTCTGATCTGATTTGAGACAAAAAAAAAACAAACAAAAAAAATAAATAAATAGAAATCGCCAGTCAAATGTCTTTTAAACAGTGTTGCCGTGGTGACAGTTTTGCGCTTACAGCGATCAGTGGAGCACAGAGTGAAAGGAATGAGAACCGCGAGAGCAGAACCTGCAGACAGAATCGCGCCGGTTTCAGTCGTACGGTTCTGTGCAAAAGTCTTAAATCACGCCGATTATTTTCGTACAATAAAAACGGAGACCTCTGGTCATTTGTAAAGCTTGCGGAGGACGTCTGTGATCTTCATCATGTACGAATCGGCCGCGTCTGGAATCCGTAAGGTGGAAAAATTTCCCCGCAAACCGCCGTCGCCAGATAATCCTAATCCTAATCTCAATCCTAATCCTAATCCCGTGCGAATAGGGCTTTTACGCATGTTTATGATTATTATTATTATTAAGACAGTACAAACACAAAAAACAACAAAAAAGAAATTCTCATTTCAAAACACTGGTATTCCAGGAAAAAAAATATATATATAATCTTACAATATCTGTAAAAAAAAAAAGAAAAAAAAAAAACTCGAGCATCTTCTGTAAACGCGACCTGCTCACTGTTTATCATTTCTGCAGTAAAACTGAGCGGCTCATTTCCGTATAAACCTGCAATTTTAATGACTGTTTTTAATATAGAACCTGTTTTTGTTTGTTTGTTTATTTCCTCTGCAGCAGGGGTTTGCGCGTGACTGAGACTTTTGCGCGGTGCTGTACACAGGGTGGATTTCGACGCGGATCTCTTCTTTCTTTCGCTCTTTGGTTTGACTCGAGAGTGGGCGGGGCCGCGTCTCACACACACACACACACACACACACACACACACACACACACACACACACACACGCGCGCTCTCGGATCCGGAGTGACCGCGCCGTCCGGGGTTCGAGTCAAACTAGTTGAAGAGTGTGTACGAGGACGCAGCTTTAAAATATGTGTACGGAATGAAATCTTGCTTCTCTTCCACTCAGAACGGGGGGGTTTCGTGCTGCGACGCTCGGACGCCCCGCCCTCAGGGCTCTCGGATTGGCTGATTTCGCTGTGATTGATGAGGGGTGAGTAACACCCGGCCCTCTGGCTCCGACAGCTCGTCTAATGAGATTGAAATTCTCTTTGGATCGCGCTGTTCTGCTTCTGAGACGCGGCGATGTCAGTGGTTTTTATTTTTGTCTGTTTTTTTTGTTTGTTTGTTTGTTTTTTCAATCAAACCTGTTTTAGAGCATTTGACCGGCGGTGATCATCAACAACAACATCAACTAACATTTAAAACAATGAAGTGGTTTGTTATTCTCTGAAACGTTGCTAATCGGAACAGACGCACGCGGCAGTCGGGTAGCTTATGTGATCGCAGACGTCCTGTTCGTTTATACAATACTGACTGAGATCCGTCCGCCGCTCACGTGAAGCCGGAGCTCCGTGTGTGTGTGTGTGTGTGTGTGTGAATAGTGGTAGAGAAATCCAACAGGGTGTAGATGAAGATGAAGAAGGAGAAGGATGGATGTGACGGGGGAGGGGCCTCGTCGTCTTCAGCCAGATCTGCCTGTGAGCTACAGACGGCTGGTGACGAGGACAAACGATCAATAACACCCGATGAAATCTCCCACCCCATGTGCGACTCCAACAGGAGGGTTTCGATTAGCTTATTTCGCCTGACTGAGCCGAGTCTCTGCTCGTCCTTGTGCTTTGCTCGTCCCCACGCCGGGTGCTAGATCAATTTCGTAGAGTCTCTTTTGCTGATCAGGACTTCCAGCAGCTTCAGCTTGGCCTTGATGTGCTTGTACTCGTTGTATTCCACCGCCAGGGGCGAGCGATCCTCCTTCTGCACGGTTCTGTGGAGCGATCAGAGCACGTAGAGTTACAGAGTTCCAGTGAAGCGGGATGTCAACTAAAATAAAATAAAATCAATAAAAATGATCCTTCCGTCGGTCTTTACCTGCCGTTTTGTCTGAAGAACTGGTCCTCGAATTCGCGGAGGTTCTTTCGGATCCTTTTCTTTTCCTCCCGAGCTTCCTGCAGCTGCTCCACCAGCTCCTGACTGTAGAAGAAGAAGAAGAAGAAGAAGAAAAGCTCTTTCAGGACAAACCGAGGTCACCGTGTGTCAGCAGGATCCGCGCTCAAACTTTACCGTTCTTCATTTTCTTGCACGTGACAAAAACGGCCAATATGCCAAGATTCGTACAGATTTATTTTTTGGTTCTAGTCTAAGAATTAATATATTTCTTCTTGTATCGCGTCTTTAATTGCGATTAAACGACGCCGCGTAGCTGCTACAATACAACTAACGTTGTTCTCATTGCACTGAAACGGATTACACAAGTTCCAATCCTGTGATAAAAGAGGAATAAAACACTTTTCAGCACCTCCTCGCTGTCCTCGCTCACACTTTACTGTATTTCTCGCTACTCGTTAGCGCGCGGGACTCACATGGTGGCGGCGTGCAGGTTGGACAGCCTCATGTCGCTGCTGTTCTTCGAGGGCGAAAGCTCGTCTACGGGCGAAATGAACCCGTCCACCTCCTCATCCAGATGCTCCAGGAATCCCAGCATGCTCAGCTCCGGACGGACCGTCAGCTGCGCGAGCTGCGTCTTGTTATCCGTGTCCTCGTCCGAGCCGTCCTCTTCCTCCTGCAAGACGACAGCCAGATTAGCTCGCGCGCTCGCGCCCGGTCCACCCTGATACGGTTTAGTCAGAGTTTGATTGACGAGGGAAAGCGGAAGGATTTGATCTACTCCATCTAAAGCGTGATCAGTGTGAACTCGCTACCAAATCACCACAACGTTAAAGGAATACTCCAGCTTTTCTGTCTGTTTTTTTCTCCTCTAGCTAATCCCTCTGTAGCGCGCGCGCGTGTGTGTGTACGATTACCATGGACAAGAATTTCAACAGGTTTTAATGCACGCAAGGAAAAATAAACGGTCGTAATAAAAAATAAAAAAAAAATAATAATAAGAAAAATGTTCCGGACCAGGTGCGTTGATTTACAGTAAAGCTTAATTAGCAGAAACCAATCAGATGCGTGTTTTTAATATAAACTGCTTTAACGACTTTCGGGAGAACGTGTCCGCTCTTGTCCCTGGTAATCTCTCACACACACACACACACACACACACACACACACACACACTACAGATGCAGCGAACGGAGATTAGGTTACAGCATGACGGAGTAGCCCTTTAAGCCTCTTTGCGTGCTACTGATTCCCGCGGGACGTTTTCCCCGTCACGCATCACCGCACGCCATGCACGTCCGCGCGCGCGCGTGTGTCCAGAGGCGCGCGATCACGTCAACCAGCAGTGTTAAGTGATGATAATCACACGGCACTCCAAGCACTCGAAAGCTACTGATTTGGGCAGGTGAATCAACAGGCTGCAATCAATCAAGGTTAAGATTAATTATTGCAAGAG
>QMIH01000695.1:212829-225197 GCA_003987875.1 Clarias batrachus | reverse complement strand
TGTGTGTGTGTCTGTGTGTGTGTGTGTGTGTGTGTGTGAGAACGTGCCAGGGTCATACACTCCGGTTACATAATCACCTGTAACCCGGTTCGTCCCGAGTCTCCCACGAGGACGTCTGGACTAATAACTGCCCGAAGCATTCGAGAGGGAAATCTTAGACACGCTATGTAAAAGCGCGCGCACACACACACACACACACACACACACACACACACACACACACACACACACACTGCATATATATATATATATATATACCTGCTAGTAAACACGTGTCTGTTTAGCAGACTTCATGTTTTGCATTTTATGTAAAACTTTATTAAAGCCCGGTTTATATACAACACCTGACCGCCTGCTCGCAAGGTTTCTTGATTAGTTTAGTAAATATAAAACAATTGTTAAAATATTATAAACATTCATGACCACTGTGTACAGTCACACACTTCAAATGTTCTTATTTCATCACTTTATACAGTAGTTCCTTAAAATGAGCAAGCTTTTTTTTTATTTATGGAATAAGACTCATTTAAGCTTGAAATTAGTCCAAATGTCTAGAAATCAGTTAAAATAATCTCATAGTTGGCTTGTTGAAAAATGTTGAACAAGTTTTTTTCTTTCTTTTTTTTTACAGTGTAGACTACAATCTGAAATATGACGCACGTCTTGTGATAAAAAAAAAGGAAAATAATCATTTGTAATTTTTTTTATGTAGCTTGATCTCATGACCATGTCATGCAAAATAAAATGCTCTTTTTGTTTGTTTGTTTTGTTTTAAATATCTGCGTAGATGCGTTGCCATGGCGATCTGGTGTCAAATGGGCTCAAATGAAATAAAGGCTAATGGAATTCAAGTAACAATAACAATAACATGACAGTTTTCGTTTGTATTAAATAGTCCGCAAATCAAGATAATATAGAATGTAACTACTGATGACGGAGCGAGCGAGTCAGTTACATTTCGTGATTCTTTTGTGTTGCGATTGAATCTTTTTTTTTTTTTTCAATTTTTTCAATTTTCTATGTTTACATTTGAGGTGATAAAATCTCAGTTCCTCTGTCAATCCTAGAGACATGGTGTTAATTATCTGTAATGTTTGTTTCAAGCTGCAACACAACGAATAAATAAATAAATCAATCAATCAATTCAGAATACTTTCAGTATCGCGATACAAATCGAATCAGCGCCTAGATATCATGATAATATCGTATCGGTCGATCCCTGCTGAGTCCCATTAATAACAGTATTTTTATATTATAAGACGTTTCCAGGTTATCGCAAAATGTCTAAAAATGAACCGGGAAAAAAAAAGAAAAATCTGAGCTGGAAAATACCGGAATTCTAAAAGTAACCAAAAGTTAAACTCGACACCGTGGGCTATTTTAGATCCTTCTATGGAAAAACTGCTTCTCAGAAATCATCCAGTAACCTTTCTAACATCGTTGTATTGTATTTTATTTTATTTTACATTTTATTAAAATGTATCGTTATTAGTATGGGGTGCATCATTTTCAATTATTTATTTATTTATTTATTTATTTATTTATACCTTTGTGCAAAACTACGAATCCATTTTCCTGAGATTCACTCGCGCTACAATCTCCTTATGTCAACTTATTTTGAAATTCATAACAAGTAATATATTTTTTACATATTTTGGGGGCTTTTGGCCGATCCTAACCCTTACAACAGCAATTTATCAATGATAAGATTTTCTATTTATTTAAGTTAATGACTTTCCTATATAAATATATAATTTTATACAGTATGTATTTACAGAAAACTTTAATATATTAATAATTACATAGTATTATTTTATTTATTTATTTATTTATTTATTATTTATATTACTAAAAAAATGACAGGATTTGTGGATTGGCAGATCTTGAAGAACCTGTGTTTAAATGAACGTAATAATATTCACATAAGAGTCTTTTATTTTTGTATTAATCTCCCTATAATAATATTAATAATATTAAAATGTGTCGCAAACATAAGCAAAGTTGGGACACGGTGTTCTGACTGCGGGAATGCAGCACGCTATCAGATTACAAATGGTATGCGCAGTATGTGTGTGTGTGTGTGTGTGTGTGTGCATACTGTGAGGGTAGAAGTTGAACTAGTTTACTACATGGCAATAAATTAGTTAAGAGCTGAAGTTTGTATTGTTTGAAAGAGTTCACTCTGGTGTTTAAGACTCGACTATAGACGGCGTGCGGGTCGCAGTGTTCATGTGACCTAACGAACCCGTAGGTGAAAACTACGACTGAAAATGTCTGATCTGATCGGATGTCTTTAGCTCTTTAGTTACTGCCTTTAGATAAAACATTTAACATAAACACACGTGACCGATGGATCATGGAATGAAAATTTGACCAGGTTTCTGGACTACTGTGATTTATTTTATTTTTACACAAACACACACACACACACACACACACACACACACACACACACACGACACACACACACAAACACACACACACACACACACACACACACACACACACACACAGTATGTATGGAATATTGTACTAGACGTTTTCCCCTTCAGTTGATTAGTTGATGGTTTGCACTGACACACTGTGTGAGAGGGGGATGAGGAACGACGGTCAGTTAGGATGAGGAAGATGCAGAGGGAAAAGAGGAAGAGGCCGGTCAGTTGTGAAGTGAATCCCCGAAGCCCTTAAAGCTCACAGTATTTCAGACATTTTTTTTGTTGACTGGCAAGAAATACTACAGTATGTGAACCGATTGGAATATCTACACAAAATTTTTTCATAAAATATGAAGAAAAAAAAAAAAAAGGTCAAGAGAATTGACAAATAATGTGCTTTTTAAACAAAATCTTTCTTTGAGTGAAAGATTTTTAAAAAATGCAGATACACATGATCGCGGGTTGTTTTCGTGTGTTTCTGTGACCAAAAAAAAAAAATAATATTATGATATTAATAATATTATTATTACTATGAGTTTGATATTTTTGCGACATTGTTCCCATAATTCAGTTGTTGTAAAAAAAAAAACGTCTGTTATAAAAGTAACGGTAACTTTCCTTCTACTTGATAAATCTGAAAACCCAAACGCTCCTTAACACACACCAGCATGGCTCCTTATACTGTAAGCTCAGATATATATATATATATTTTTTTCTCAATCGTCATTGACCTACAGTACAGTGTGCCGTGTCGCCGGCACGTGTCGGTGCCGCCTGGGTTTTAATTGTCGGCCGCGTTGATCTGTTTCCATAAACTGCTGCTTTAATAGAAAATAAAAGTCTCAGACAAGATGCTTGTTCATTTTGTAACAGATTCTTCTTTTTATCAAACTCTCCAAATCCACCCTAATCAAACTAAGCAGTGTTTTGTTCAGCCTCCACGGTGTAGCTGCTCCATCACACTCCGTCACACACACACAGAGAGAGAGAGAGAGAGAGAGAGAGAGTGTGTGTGTGTCAGCTGGCTGGATAACAGTGCTATGAGGAGGAGGAGGAGGAGGAGGAGGAGATGATGATGATGATGGCAGAAAACGAGCCACTTCACACAGAGTGTTTGGGTTCAGAGTGCTCGTCCCAGGAGCGGCAGGGTGAGAGTTCAGTGTGTGTGTGTGTGTGTGTGTGTGAGGTGGTTCAGATGCATTGTGATTCCCACACTCACGACAAGATTTAGAAAACTGCAGCTGACTACCCGCCGTGGTGGCCAAAAGTATCGGGACAGAAGTGGAATTCAAATGTTTTAACAACAGCGTCCTAAAAATGTTCAAAAAAGATGGTGAATATAATAAGAATAATTTGATATTTTACGCACTTAATTTTTTCCGCATTTTTCACATCTTTGACCTGATTAGTGACATCACCACCCGCTTGGTGCACAGGGAGAACTACAGTGTGCTGTCTGAATACCTTCTGCCACCGCTGTACTCTACGGTACTGTTTATATAATATTAGTGTTCTAAGCGTTCTTCCCGCGTCTCCATCTGTCAGCAGTGAGATTGCTGATGTTCAGTACTGATTGCGTCACGTGTGTAAAAGCCACAAGACGCACTGCAACAACCCAAAAAGGCTCAAAAAAAAAAAAAAAAGAAAGAAAGAAAAGAGAAAAGTGCAGGCTCTTACCTTGGGCCGAGTCGAGTCGTTCGGTTTCCACGTTTCCCTGGAACATGTAAAAAACGGAATCATTTTACGGGTCCATGCGCGGCGGCTGTGTCAGAAGCGCAAGTCTTTCGAAAGCAAACAGGAAGCTCAGTCAGTGTTTTTCGAGTTTGTGAGCGAGCGGGTTACGGCTTTTCCTGAACTCGCTCGCTTCCTCAAACTCGCTCCAGCCTCAGCAGCAACCCAGATACCCTGATACAACACGCCGGACCTTTACACGTCACTACGATTTACAGGAGGACGGAGGACCTTTACCAAAAGCAGACTAGAACTGAGTTAAAACAAACAAAAAAAAATAGTAAAAACAATAAATGAAGTAATAAAACTGCCTTTGGAGTCTCCAGTAACGACTGATTTAAAAAAAAAAAAGGAAGAAAGAATGGAAGGAAGGAAAGAAATGGATGGATAGAGAAACGTAATGAAACAAAGACAATGAAAGAAAGAGCAAAAATGAAAGAAACGAAGACAGAAACAAACTAGAAAACGTAAAGAGAAAAGAAATGAACTAAATAAAAAAAGGAAGTAAAAAAAAGGAAAAAGAAAGAACGCAATGAATGAAAGGAAGAATTAAAGAAAATTACATAATGAAAAAAAGACCATGAAAGAAAGGACAGAAGATAGATATTAGAGAGAGAGAGATCATTATAGAATGAGAGAACTAACAAATTAAAGATGAAACACATCGCGGCATTAAATAGTAACAACATATTTTTATAAAAGTAAACAAATGATAGAATCCTTTTGATCAGATGTCTAAATATTTTATAATCGTAATGTAAATAAACTTGTTCAGGTATAGACAGTATATGATGATATATGATGACGTTAATACCTGTTATACGCTTCCTCCATGCTGTCTGACGCGTTTCTGTCATGTGACTTGTGTGAGCTGTGCTGCTGAAATAAACAACAAGAACCACGAGTCGTAAGTTTACAGACTCATTCAGATATTGTTTTCATTCTTAAAAGCTGGCGTTTCTCCGTGAAAGTCAAACCGTCCTGTTCGACACTAACGGCTCCAGACTGGAGGACGCTGAGGCTGATTAGTTTTAGATCAGTGCTGGAGTGTTGTGTGGAGAGAGAGAGAGAAAGTGTCAGACTCCAGAGTGATTATAATGTTTAATTTCTCAATAACGCGTTTATATTTCCGTATTAGGACTCAATCGGTTAAGGCTGTGGGTTACGGATCGGAAGGTTGTGGGTTCGAGGCCCAGCATGGCCGAGTTGCCACTGCTGAGCCCTTAAGCAAGGCCCTTAACCCGATCTGCTCCAGGGGGCTCTGACCCCAGATTCCTAACTGGGATATGCGGAACAATCATTTCGCTGTGTTGTAATGTACATGTGATGTCTGTTTACCACCGAGCTGGAGTCAGTGTTGTGGCACGTCCATGAGACGAGATCGTCGCTGTTATCACTTACGTTATAACGATGATAAACACTCGTTTCTCCCTCTCTTGCTCCAGAAACCCTGCATAGTGTACATCTGGAGAAGGTCGTCTTCCAAAAGCTGCACATTTCAGTGGTCGAGTCTGAACTCGTGATGGCCTCAGATTCCTTGTAAAGAGCTCAGATCATGGTTGTTTCACCACAGACCAGTCTCTCCATTTCTCCCTTATCCTAAAGCTGGTAGAGTTTACAGATCATCTCCGTACAGGGTGTATTTTTTTTGTTTTCTGTTTTCTTTCGTTTTTCACATCTTTCTCTTTAAACTCTAGTGAAAACCCCAGGAGATCAGCAGGGTCTAAAATAGTCTATCAAACCAACCCATTTGGTACCGACGACCACGCCGTTGATAAAGTCATGAAGACGGGATATTTTCACCTTTGACGTTACGAGAGATAAAGCTGTGATGTGAATTATGGTTAAAACAGAACCGGCTCTAATTTAAAGAAGAAGAAGAAGAAGAATCAATACCTTCTAACCAATCAGATCGAAGTATTCAGCAAATATGTGATTGCCGGGGCGTCTCTAATGCATGTGATGGTAGGATAATCTGGACGGGCCAGCCTATAAACATGTCAACAAAACCTCTTCGCTGTAGCCGTCCCTTGCTTCAGATAAAAGCCCGTGAGAAATTGAAGCTCCTGCAGGAAAGCATGCTCTGCTCCTGGTACAATTAAGGCTTATTAGCTCATCTGTTTGTTTGTTTTTTTCGCTGTAACACACCACACCTCCACCCGTGACCTCTCCTCATCCTTTACTGCCATCAATTACCGGGGTTGAGTCACTCGCTGCCTTTCAGCGGAATGGACCGACGGCTTCTGAGAAAATGGACTCGCTGTGGGACCATTCGAAAACAATGCGACGCGTGACCCGAGAATACGAAGGCAGGAAAGAGTGGGCGTGGCCGTGCCAGAGGGCGGTACTCACACTGAGTGAGGCCTGGTTACGAGACAGCTCGGTCAGGGTAGGGCTGTGCTTGGGGTTCCTGGACCTGGAGTCTTCATCGGCAGGAACCGGCCTCGTCTCCGTCTCCGCGGTGACGCCGAGGCAAGCGCTAGCGCCGCTGATCCGCCCACGAGACGGGATGTTCTCCTTATCGATGTCAACCCTGAGGAAGAAACACACCTGCTGTCAGAAAAGCACAGAAAATAAATACACAGCGTGTTCGACAGGACGCTCCTCCTCCTCCTCCTCCTCCTCCTCCTGTACCGAGCCGAGCAATTCGGCCTGATAGCGTATACCGTACGTATTTATCTGCACCTTCTCTCATGTCTGGATATCTCGGCGTGACTGAGCAGAGCAGTTTTGCCTCTAACCTTGAGTTTAGAGTCTATTCCTGGCAGAGTCCCCTTATCGACTGGAGCAGAGCTGAGGGACGGAGTGAGAGCGAGAGAGAGACGGAGTGAGACAGCAAAGTCCCTTCTCCAGTCCAAATAACCACACAGCACACACAGGGCCGTTTTTTTTTTTTTTTTTTCCGTACTAAGATGAGACTGCAAATTAAGGAACAACTTTTCCCTCCGACTCCTCAGAACCAGACAAAACATGGTGTCGGTGCTAAAACTACAGTGTCTCACCTACTGTAGGATCATAAGACAGCGTTTATCATAATAATTAACGCTTCTTATCTCCTGATCCAGGCTTCGTTTTTTTTCTTCCTACATACACATTTAGATTTGTATCAGATAAAAAGAAACACGTTTACTAAATCCAGTTTCAGCCTCTTTTATGTCCGTAGTGTCCGTTACCTTTTTTAAATTCAAATCTTTCAACGGTCTTAACTGTCACTCTGATGAAACTTTCACATGAAAAGACACAAACCTGAAAACGTTTTTATTCCAAAATGCTAAATTGTTCCTTAATTTTGCACAGCATGCTTTCATTTAAGCAACATTTTTTACAGGTCATGTACAGTTGTAGAAGCTTACACCAGTTTTTAATATCAATACTCAACAGAAATATGAATAATCTGCCATTTAAATTGGTGCTGCTGTTGTTGTTGTTGTTGTTGTTGTTGTTTGTCACATCATGCAAAACATACGATGTGGTTCATTCCTCTAGTTTGAATAATAACAGACGTCGACTACAGAAGCTCCACACAAGAACGAGGAACAAACCAGTGAGCACTCGTCAGTACATCAATGTTCATCTGAAGGTATAACGTAAAATAAGTTATAAAATATTTGCCCCCCCCCCCTTCTTTATTATTTATCATTATTATTTTTTCCATATATATGCCATTTAAGTGATTCAGATTATGTGATTATCAAAATGTTAATAAAACCCTAATGTAACCCGAGTACATTTTGAAAAGCTGTCCTGGCTATATGTGAATAAGTAATTGCACCCTTGCTAAATCATAAATGAAGTGTGATGTTTGGAAAGCCGAGTTAAATCTGCCTCGCCACACCCAGGCCTGATTACTCACAGACCCGTTGAATCAAGAAATCACTTAAATACAAGACGAAGTGACAACGTGAAAGAGCTCTAAAAGCAAGTTTCTAAAGAATTTCAAGAACAGATGATGAGAAGTAAAGTAATTGACATGCATCAGTCTGGAAAGGGTTCTAGAGACATTTCAAAGTCTTTGGGACTCCAGTGGACCACGGTGAGAGCCGTTATACACAAATGGAGAAGAAAACTTGGAACGGTGGTGAAGCTGGCCAGAAGTGGCTGGACTACCAAAATGACTCCAAGAGCACGACGGAGACTCATCCAGGACCTCATAAAAGAACCCAGAACAACATCTAAAGACCTCAGTTAAGGTCACGTGTTCATGCTTTAACAATAAGAAAAAGACTGGGGACAAAAATGACAAAGGCTCGGCTCACATTTGCCAAAAAACATCTTGATTATCCAAATCGGGACAATTTTTTTTTTTCCTGGCATTGCATGTCCAGTAGGGATCCCATGCACAAATGTCTGAACCACACGTCATCATCGTCTGTGAGTCTTCATCAGTACGTCACCAGATTTCCAGATTGCGAGGAGTCTACAGTATGTATGTCTTACCTGCACCTCTCCCGGTTCTCGTCCTGCTCTCTCTGCTGCCGCCTCCTCTGACGAGCCGTGGTCGCGGGACTCGGCGCGTGAGCCGCTGCCTCTGTGCTCGGCTGTGGACCCTGATCCGGATGCATGTGAGCGTCGAAGAGGTGCTGCTCCACTGCCGAGCGGATCGTCTTCTCCAGATAACTGCACAGAGAGACGGACAGAGCGGAGTGAGGACGATGCCATCGCTCGTCATAGCAACGGTGAAGCTCATTTCCTCGACACGGATCAACAGTGATGGAGCGATGGATGATGCTCTGAGGGTGAACGTGTCATCATGAGGATGTGCTGGATCAGTGTCTGAGAACTTACAGCGTGAGGTCGGGCCTGCGTCGTCCAGGAGAGAGCTGGGAGCTGGAGGACGGAGGAGACGACACAGCGTGTGTAAGATTAGATCATGATAAGCGTTAATGACTTCATGTATTTAATAATCTACTTTAAAATAATCGACTAATGCRCTACTGTCTCAATGTAAACAAACACCTGCAGCAATAGATATTAATGAGAAAAGATAAAGTGAATATTTTGACTGGGATTAGTTCAGATTTTCACTTTGGCTGAAATAACAGCGCTGACGTGGTAGAAGTGAATTTTAACACGCTGGAGTCGTTTTATTTTTCTGTGTGTGTGTGTGTGTATCCATTACAGCACTGTCACTCGTCCAAGTGAACAGTTCAGGGATCCGTCACACACATGGACAGACCGAGACAGAATCAGTGTGCTGAGCTCACCGAGCTTCACGTTGCCTAACCGAGCAAACACGATGTTCATAAACAGCATTTCTGATTTCTTCAGCTGCACGTCTCGGCTGCAGTGTTTGTCCTGATGACGGAGGATAATGGATGATCTGCTGGTGTCTTTATTTTCACTCGTTTTTTATTTTAAGTAAAAAGAAAAAAAAAGAGTCCTGAGTGCATGAATTTACCCTGCGTAGTGATTTCTGTAGAAATCAGAATGAAGCGTGCTAACCCAAACCGCGGCTGTTTCACCGTCAAACCTGACGCTCAATGCCGCGTGAAGTGTCGTAATAGATGCACAGATTACATACACGGACATCTTTATGGAACTCGAAATGACTAGAATTAAAGCTAAGAGGCTGATGACGACATCGGTGGTTCTGCATAAACACGTCGGTTTGCACGGACCAGAAGTTCTCTGTGGCCGACGGTTTATGGAAGAGAAACAAGTGATTAGAACAGATGATGGGGATTACGACATCACCGCGCCGAGACGTGGCCGAAAACAGACACGGCGCTCCGGTTAAACCAGCCGAAAGTCGCCAGGACTCGTCTCAGCAGCTTCATATTTCATCTCCATGATCCTTTTAAATACACAGACTCGGTGTGCTTGTTTTTCTCAGTTCACAGGGAACCAGAGTGTGCGCACACACAGTACAGGACAGGACAGGACACTGTAGAATAATGTCGTCTAAGCAAGTGGAATATTATGGATCTAGGCAAACGATCTATAATTTCTTCAAATATGTACAGTGGAACCTCGGATTGCGAGTAACTCGGTTTACGAGTGTTCCGCAAGACGAGCAAAGATTTTTAATAAATTTAGATTTTTAATACATTTTGAATACAGTGGAACCTCGGATTGCGAGTAACTCGGTTTACGAGTGTTCCGCAAGACGAGCAAAGATTTTTAATAAATTTTGACTTGAAAAACGAGCGTGCCTTGGTTTACGGGTTTTTTGACACCGACACACACACACACACACACACATTCTCTCGCCTTTACACCCCCCCCTCCCACACTGTGTAAGACGAGGCGAGGGAAGGGGCTAATTCCACACACACACACACACACACACACACACATGCACACACAAATATACTGCGCCTGTGCGCACAAATGGAAAGCCTTATCTGTTGGGATTTATTTGAACTTTTTTTAAAGGTAAAGTGCAGGTTAATGTGTTTTATTTTTACTTTACATATTGTATTAATTATTTTTCTGTATTCATTTTTTTGGCTGTGGAATGAATTATTTGAGGAAGATTTGATTTGGTTTACGAGTGTTTTGGAATATGAGCCCACTTCCGGAACGGGCTATATAACAAACCAAATCTAAGATTGTTCGACTTATTCGGAGTCAAATGTTACTAAAAGTCCAAGTGGAAAAAAAGTCTTGTTCTATCGAGCAATAAGACAGTTTTGGCTTTTTGCTTTGCTCGTTAAATTTTAGTCACATTTGACTGGAAATAAGTTTTATATATTTGGCTTGCTTGTTGTAATCTTATTTTATAAACACCTGGAATTCACTGGGACAGAACAGGCATAAAAATCCTGTAATGGGGGGGAGGGGGGGCGGGTATAAACAACCCCAGATCATAACACTGTCCCCAGAGACTTGTACAGTGCACACTATGCATGATGGGTGCATCGTTTCATGCGCTTCCCTTCTCACCCTGACACGCCCATCTCACTAGAATAGACTCAGTCTGGACTGAAGGTCACATGACCTTTCTCCATCGCTCCAAAGTCCAAATTTTATGATCCCTAGTTCTTAAACTGAAGCCTTTTTTTTCAGATGAGTCTCAATAAGAAGTGGTTTTCTTATGGACACACAGCTGTTTAGTCCCAGTTCTGTGAGCTCTCACCACATGTGTGTGTGTGTGTGTGTGTGTGTGTGTGTGTGTGTGTGTGTGTGTGTGTGTGTGGAAATGCTCTTACTTTCACTATTAAACACAACTCTGATTTCTACTGGACATTTTCTGTGATGCAGCTTCACCACGTATTCCTTCTGCAAAGTTCACAATTCATTATGTTTCTTTCACTTTTTTATTAATGACGCATCGGACACGTCTTAAACCGCTCCCAGTAATCGTCAAAAATCGTTGTTTTCTTTGCTTGATGTTCCTTCTGAAACACAGTCACAATTTTTCCACAACATCTTCTGACGTGGGTGTTGAAGAAATGAGAAGCTCCTCACTACGTTAGTGAGTATCCACAGATTATCCAGCGGGGTCGGGGGTTAAAGCATCGGACTACGATTCAGAAGGTCACAGGTTTAAACCCCACGAGCACTAAGTTGTCGCTGTTGGGTCCTTGAGCGAGGCCCTTAACCCTCAACTGCTCAGATGTATGATGAGATATTTAAAGAGAAAAACAGTAAGATTTCGTTGATACTAAAGCTGAAAAGTCCAATCTTATCTTATTGTGAGATTACAGATTTATAATGATGAAATATTTTTGTCTTTTTTTTTTTTCTTTTTCTTTTTTTTTATTGAGAAAAGATAATATATACACAGTGTATACCTCGGCATACCGAATCATTTTTAGAAGAAAAAAGCAGTCACTTTCAGTTTGGGTTTTAAAGCAGCCGGAGCCAAGCGGAATCATGAATTAAAGTTAAGTGAGGTTTAATGTCTGTTTATTTTATATTTTACTTCATTTACACGTCTTTTATAAATGTTTAGATTGTTTTTATAAACAAAAATACGATTGTATTGTTGGAAATTAAACACGGAAAGGATCTTATTTACTGTACATTATTTCCTATAGGACAAGGCAAGTTTATTTGTATAGCACATCTCATACAGAATGGTAATTCAAAGTGCTTTACATAAAAGAGAAGAAAATAACAATGAAATGAAATAGAAAATAATAGCAATAAAACTTTTTAAAGAAAAATGTAAAATTTGATTTAAGATAGCGTTTCACAATATGAACTTCCGACTTAAGGACTTGCCTTGCCACTGTGTGTGTGTGTGTGTGTGTGTGT
>QMIH01000695.1:177220-208425 GCA_003987875.1 Clarias batrachus | reverse complement strand
ATTATTATTATGATTATTATTATGATTATTATTATGATTATTATTATTATGATTATTATCATTATTATTATTATGATTATTATTATGATTATTATGATTATTATTACTCTATTCTTTCCCGTTTTATAATCTGATCTATATTTCTCAAAGACGGAATCAACCGGATCTTTTTATTCGCTACCTGCGATTGAACTTGTGTATCACGGCACTGCGTCGGTCATCACACGCTGCTGTTTAAACAGGTCTCGTTCTCTTCTTAATCCGTCTCTGACATAAACTGTTCCATCACTTATGAGCCCAAACCGGTGGGATTAAGGGCATTTAAAAGTACTCGCATAAAATAGTCAAAATCTGGTGAATTTAAACCAGGAATTAGGACGTAATAAGCGGCGTCTTCGTCTCGGTATATAATCAAATCTACCAGCTCCTGTCTAATAGACCGGGTGATCCAGTCTGACGGTGCGGTCGCCAATTAGACGCGATTAAGTAAATCCCCTGTCAGCACTGGGACATGACACAAATAATCCCTCAGAAAACAGCTCCAGCCGGGAATGTGTGATGCACGCAGCTACGGTTTCTGTACACAGGGCAGAGAGAGCTTGAGCAGAAAAACACGACAATGAAAAACCTCATAAAGAGACAACGTGGACATTTCTGTGTAAATAAACATTCACCTGAACCGTACTGAACACCGTACTGTATTCCTGTCTTACGCGCGCATGAGTGATTTCGTTTTGTTTTTTACTTTCTCCTGCATTTTCCATTTCTTTTCTTTTTTTTTTTTTTTGCATGTATCAGCAGTTTCAAGACCACACATTTTTAAGTAAATAAAGAAGCAGGCACACTAAATTATAAAGATTTTTAAAAATCGCCTTCTAAATGCGAAGTAGAAAGAGTTTTTTATATTTTTTTATAGTAAGATACTTCCAGGTCTTTTAAACGCAATTTAAGACCCGCCTCCACGCTACAGTTTCTAACCAATAACAGATGAGGATTCTCGTAACGGATCATAAGGCAGGATTTATTATTATTTCAATAATCATCATAATTTTTACATCACTTATTACAATGGATGTAGTTTAGACTGACACTGGGGTTTAATAATAAACAATCATTTAATTTCACCTTCATGCTTCAAATGAGACTAAATCTTTCCAACCAATCGTAGCGCAGGAGGCGGGGCTTGCTAACATTTTTTTAAAAATAATGATTTTCATGTTTACAGACAATTTGGGAACACCAATTATCCTTTATTATCCATTTTTGTTTTTAGTCATTTTGCAATTTGCTTTGCAAAGAGTACTTGTCTATCAGTGACTCTTCTTACGCTGACCCTGATTTACTTCCAACCATTTTTTGTTCTTCTATGTAGTTATGTTTTTTTTTTTTTTTTTTTTCTCAGTATGATACAGAGCATAGACACACGGTTGTGATGTAACAGGTTGTCGAACAGGTTTGACACTGAACTGCTTCTTGGATGCAGACCAGCAGGATTTTAGTGTTGGACCTGTTGCATTGTGGGGTTTTTTTTTTCAGCTTCCTAGCTCTGTTGAACTGGAAACACACATACGAGTCTGAGTTTAGGCACCGACTCAGAAAAACAGCTCTGGCACCGAGTCCCTGGAAAAAAAAACGCTGTTTGATTCGGTGCCAAATATTACTAACATGTCTTCATAACAGGTCGGGCTGTAGTGATAAATGTAGACAGACAGACGGCCAGACAGACAGACAGATCCCAACAACAAATCTTTAAAAAAAACAATAACAACAACAACAACGATACATTAAAGCCGGAGGATACAAGAAAAATGTTCGGAAGTTATAATCAGATGAGAGAGTGTTTCCAGTCGTGTTGCCAGATGATGTCTGCACTAATTATGACTAGATCACGTCTGGCCGAGCCGATTCTCTGTATAAATAAAAACAGACGTCAGCTGGTTGAACGTGTCCTACTGTACGAGCACGTCATATTAATGAGAATAGATTTCAAAAATAGCGCTGAAACTAGCAGCATTTTTTATTGCTCTGTCTGCAGTGTCTTCAGGGAAGGGAGTGAATACGATATCTCATCACTTCAAACGGATCATGTAAACGTGAAAGTCCTCACTTAAGAGATACAAAACATTCCAGGAGCACATTGCTTGTGGTGACACGCCCACACTGTCGTCGTGCCAGGAACTCAGGAGCTTAACAACACCGCGGGTTTTGCGTCTCTGACAGTTATGCAACATCACACGAGCAGCCATGCTGATATTCAGTAGCGGCGCCGCGCACCGCGGCTGAATGGTATTGTTTATGTTTGCTCCATAAATGAAAATCATTTCCATAGAAGAACCAGCTGAAAAGAATTCCTCGGTGTGGAAGGCGATGAGGTCGGGAAGACGGAGCGATACAGGCGTGTTTGGGTGACATGCAAAGTGATACCTTACTAAATATCAAATATAGAGCTTGTCCTATCAAATCTGTCGACCTGAACCTATATATTGCTGTTGTAACGAATATCAGCACTGCTGTGACGAGGCTACATATCACAGCTGAGCTAATATTTAACTGTAGTTCTCACATCTGCGTCTCCGCCGTCTTACACTGTGCTGAGTTCAGACGCTGATGGATTAAAGTGTAGACTTAAAGTCAGAGGTGCAGCTTTTTCAAATCCTTCCTCTATGTTATATCAGTGTTGGTTAAGGGTCGCTGGTCCCCTGGGCTCCGTCTCAGGTGTATGATGATCTACACTCCTTTAACCCTAACAGTATAAAACCTCTAGCCTTCTTTATAACTAACCAGTTTAAATACACTCACAGGGCAATTGGGAGGTTTGTGTAAATAGGCCAGTGTTTATAGTGCGTCCCTGTGTGTAGTCAGTGTTGCGTGAAGTGTAAAGGATGAGTCCCAATAGCAGGCTTCCTATTTATTTATTTATTTATTTATTTATACTGCTACTGTTTTCCTCCATTAACTGCCAAGGCTGTACAGAAGAATGCACTCTGAGGCTGGTTTACTCTCTGACCCTGTCTTTATATTGAAAAAAAAGAAGAAAAAAAAGAATGTTGTTTTAAAATCCAATACTCCAAGGTATCTAAAGTTTGTACAACCAATGTTTTAGTAAAGTTATTTCTGAGCTAGAATACATAGAATCTAGTAAATACAGTATAACAAGGTTCTGTAATCATGCATGGCAAATAATGATACTAATTTTTTTAAAAGACAATACAGTGGCATTTCAGGATACAAACAAATTTTCGCTTTAAGAACTGAAATTTTACGAGAAATTAGTCTCGCCATTGAACTGAACTGAACGCCGGCTAAGTTGCGCGTATGTCCTGGAGCCGTTCAAAACGTATTTGTGCCGGTGGAAATCCAAGTGAAGCAAGTTTGAGAGTTTTTTGCATTTAGTGAAGGTCCCAAAAATGTTATCAAGGACGGTAGAGAGGAAAAAAAGAAGCCGCTTTCAGTTTGGTTTTTAAAGCAGCCGGTGCCGAGAGGAATCATAAATTAAGGTTAATGTCGATTTTTTCATATTTTACTTCATTTACATGTCTTATATAAATGTTTTGATTGTTTTTGTATGCAAACATATAATTATAGTGTTGGAAATTGGTAATGTTGGTAATATTTTGGGAGGCTGGAACGGATTATCTGCATTTACATTATTTCCTATGGGACAATGCGTTTCACAGTACGACATTACACATTAAGAACTCGCCACCGGAGCGGATTAAATTCAACGTATGCAAAGGAATCTCTGTACTGTAATGTTTTAGTCCTAACATTGTAATGAATCATCCAGTCTCCACCGAGGTTACTGACAAATATATATTTGTAGAGAAAAAGAAAAAAACTCAGAATTTCCATTTGTGTAAGAAAACCTGCTAAACAATAATGATTCGTAATGCTTTTAATGCTTTTAAGGGTTACGATCAAATTCATCAGAGACTTTCCAGGTGCTCCAATACTTGGACTAATCCCTCCGCTCTGGATGAGAGTGTCTGCCAAATGCCTAAATGTAAATGTGCTTTATTGAGTTCATTTTAATCACCAGCAGTGATGTTGTAATGCATTCAGTTTGCTGCAACGGCCAATCAGGCACTTCGTTCTTTCCGAGCTCACTAATTCGGCTTTACCAGATAAATCTTCATTACTTCTTCAGATATAATTTGAGTTGTCATCACGACAAAAAAAGCTGCTGTCCCTGACTTCACCCGGCCTCACCGGTCCTGAGTTACAGACACATGAAATAGTTTGGAGATTAATTACCAGCTCCCGGTGGTGTGTCAAGGATTTTGGATACGGGGTGCAAAAAGGTGCGAGAGCTCACTAGTAGGTGGCACCATTAAATTACACACAGCATCAGGTTGCATTAAAAAAAAAAATTATGATTTTTTTTTCCCCATTAGTGTAGGAGGAATTGCAACATAAGGACGACTGTGTATCGGATTTTGCGTATAAATACACTAGGGTTTCTAATACTCTAGAAATAGAAATACTAGAAATACTAGGCCTGAATACCACATTCATGAGCTTGATATAGTTTATCACGTCAGAAATAAGTTAAGGGTGGCCATCATGGTGTCTTTCCTCTGAACAGCAGGTGGGAAAGTGTACTCACTCAACCTACACACACTCAAAGCCTGGCTCCTGTTGGTGAAATCCTATGTGGATATTATTATAATTTTTTTGGTTGGTTCAGCAGTGGCACTTTAAACCAATAAATGGATGAAATGTCAACAGCAAAGAGCTTTCAAGAGCCAGAGCTGATCCAAGCCAACAGGATAAGCCAACAGCGAATCCTACTTTCTCTGGGTTGGAGTTTGCTGGGACTTTAATCAAATATTAACCTGCAAATTTGGCTCGGTCCTCAAGATCAAAATATTACAACCAACTAGTGTTAGTATCAGTCAATGACGAGTTGGTTAGAAAAAGGTTAAAGCTAAAAATAATCTGCTGATCTTTAATGTAATCAGTGATATTATTATTATTATTATTATTTGAGGTTGAAGTCCACGTCCATGTCTGTGTGTCTCTCTGTACAGCAGAACTCTCTGTCTCACTTATTAATAGACAGAAATCACATTCTGTAAGGTTGAGTATCTGACGCCTTGTTTACACTAAGTTGTACTTCTTTGGTGCTCAGACAAATACACTCGCTGTTCGGTAATCGGAGAGAGAATCACAGATGAGAAATGGAAAAAGTCGATCAGATAAAGATGAAGTTTTGTCTTAAAACCACTCCAGCGTGTTAAAATTCACTTCTACCACTTCAGCGCTGTTATTTCAGCCAAAGTGAAAATATGAACTCAAAATATTCACTTTATCTTTTCTCATTAATATCTATTGGTGCAGGTGTTTGTTTACATTGAGACAGTAGCGCATTAGTAGATTATTTTAAAGCAGATTATTAAATCCCACACAGAACTGTTCATAACATCACTTTTACTCCACATTTAGATTCACTGATGCTGCAGATTCAACTTCAGACTGAGACCTAAGTGCTGCAGGAGATTCAGTCAATTCTGTCCGGACAGTTTTGTGTGATGCAGAAGATTTTTTCTATAACTGGTTTCTGGTGGTTCAGTGTATGAAACATAAAGATATCATAGAAAGAGCGATTTCTGACCAACATACAGACAAAACCTTTTTTTATTTATAAAGATGATGATGATGATGATGATGATTCCAACAAAATGTATATCTCAGGAACCACCTGTTCATTCACTCACACTATATTCCTGTAAAACTGCTTTTTTTATTTCCTTTGCGGCTGCAGGAACCTGTTGCACTCTGATGTGCACGTGGTGCCGTTGTGCTGACTCCGTCCTCCACTTCTCTTGAGTCATGTTTCCCCCCCAAAGAAAGAGAAAGAGAGAGAGAGAGATGGAGCATCGCAGCAGCCTACCTCACATAGAAGGGAGAAATTGGTCTTTCATCCTCCTGAGAGCTGAAACAAAAGAGAAGAGAGACAAAACCAGGATTTAGGACCCCGAGCAGGTGGTAGCACATTGTCTAAAAAAAAAAAAATCTCCAAGTTGCTTTTGTAAGGAGAACAATGAGAGGCGAGTGCGACCGCTCAGTGGCTTTGTGAGGCTCGTCCTGAGTAATTATCAGACTCGGGCAGCGTCGTGGCGCTGCATGCCTGTGTGGAGCTCTGCCAAAAACACGGGAAGGAGTGTGCACTGCTGAAGATGTAACAGTGAAATGTCTGTGCAGTGATACTGCGGATGCTCTGCTATCATAGGAAATAGTTGAAATCCTGTTCATGCACAGTTACCACCGGTGCATCCTTTGCAGCATCAGGTTTGCGTGACACAGGCAGCAGGTTTGTGTAATGCGTGCAGCGTGTAAGGGTTCGCAATCACTGTGAAGCACTGGAGCAGGGTAAAAACAACAACAAAAAAGAACGTTTCGTAACATCACTCAACAGACGAAGATCTCTTAGATAACCGGAGGTCACTGCAGACATAATATTTCATATTTCATTTCATATTTCAAAAGCAACATTTCAAAACATTCCCTTTTTTCTTAAAGAGTTTTGCAACACTATGCACTTTGCTATATCATGAACTAGCATTGCTTTTCTTTTTTTACTATCATTTTGGACCGTTGACACTGTATCACGAGGTGATTAAACTACTTCAGAGTGACCACAATCTTTAATCAGAGAGAATGTTTCCTCGTCTCAGATTTGCCTCAGTCAGCTTCCTCGATCCTGATCGAAGTCTGTAAGTGTTTTGTTTAGTGGTCCTGATGATTATTCTGCTGTATATTAATATCTAATACCGTACAAGGTATTTCCTACAATCTTAAGCCACAACATAATTGGCTGGTGAAAACAGAAGTAAAAATAAATCAAGGTCAAAATAAAGGAAAACAAATAAAACCTTTTCCACATTGTTAGACATGAGCTGCAGTGAAACAGTCAGAGAGGAAGTGACAGGCGGTGCTGGAGTCTGTGAACTGGTTGGTGCAGAACTGATTGTGGAATGTGTCACACCCTGATAGGTGAGTGCGTGTGCTATTAATATAAAAATACTTAAGGCCTCACATATACAGTATATACAGTGGAACCTTGGATTACGAGCATCATTCGTTCCGGAGGTGGGATCGTATTCCAAAACCAAATCAAACCTTCCCATAAGAAATAATGAAAACTCAAATAATTCTTTCCACAGCCAAAAAAAATAAATACAGAAAAATAATACAATATATGAAGTAAAAATAAAACAAATCCCAACAGATACGTGTTTCCGGGGCCATGTATGTGTGTGTGTGGAATTAGCCCCTTCCCTCACCTCGTCTTACACAGTAAAACTCCTCCTCCCTCCCCCCACCTCGCTTCACAAACACACACACACACAATAGAAACACTGTTTTAACGTGAAAAAAAAGGAAATCTCTCTAATGACACTTGCGTGAGTGCACACTAATGGAATCACTGCTGTAAAGTAAATAAATAAATAAATGAACCACCTTACCTTTGAAAAGAATCGCGACAGAGCAGAGTTTCTTTGTAGAGCAGAGTGTGTGTGTCTGTGTGAAGCCGGGGAGGAGGGGTGTAAAGGCGAGAGAGTGTGTTTGTGTGTCGGTGTCAAAAAACTTGGCACTCGTAAACCAAGACATGCTCGTTTTTCAAGTCAAAATTTATTAAAAAATCTTTGCTCGTCTTGCGGAACACTCGTAAACCGAGTTACTCACAATCCGAGGTTCCACTGTATACGAAAAATGTATAGACACTTCAGGAAAACAAAACCGTGTATAAATATTTTAATAATAATATTGTCATGCTATATGCTATGTATTGATGTGTATGATAATATTATGATAATATTAGAAGAATATAAATATTACAATTACAATAATACAATAATATTAATATTACATTAATATAGTACACATCATACTAGTTTTCTTTTCCTGAAGTGTGTATACATCTTTTTGCCTGACTCTGTATGTATTTATGTACAGTTGTGCAGGAGTGCAGTTGTGCTGAATATCAGATTGGAGCACGAGCCCTGGACTTGACCGTTGCCAAGCAACACAAACAATGAGCAATGTATTAGCTTGTAGCATTAAGCTGGCAACCGACAGTTAGCATCATTAAAGATAATTATTAGCGCACCGGTGATACATATAGCTAAACATCCCAGTGCTGTTGTACTCTATATATCATGGAACGCCGCTTATCCACTTTTCTTTCTCTTCTTTCCATGATTCCAACCACAAGCACAAATCCCTGTAAAAATCCCTCAGGTATTAAGATGCCAGACATTCTTTTTTTTTTTTAGACTCCATCCCAACTGCACGGTGTTTCAGTCTGGTAATGGGATTAAACTGGTGTGTTTACTGCTGTGAACTGCGAGCTGGAAATCCTGCTTACACACACACCACCGCAGTGAGAGAACAATGGCATCGTTCATGCACAGCTTCGGGCCGCATAGCTGGGGGAAAGTGACGCATGCAGGAATGACAGGAACGTTGAGATCCTCTCGGTCATTTACTGTTATATAACAACGGCCCCGAATTCTTCAACCTGTATGAGGTTTGCGTTCATGCTTTTATTATCACAGTAAATATTAGCATTATTATTTTTTGTTGTTGGCAAATTGCTGTTGTATTGGAAAAAAAATGTTAAATTTGCTTACAATGGTAACATTAATCGTGCTTATACAAAACAATTAAATATTAACATCCTGTCGGCCAAAACACAGTACTGGTGCTGATTTGATTTTTTTTTCATGTTATAAAATGTTATACATATAATACAGAAAATGTGTGTGAGCCAAAGAAGCTGCTTCTGAAGTTTATGCAATGTGGAAGTGACCGATCTCGCTTCCCTAAAAATGTCAAGTTTCTAAATTCAGCCGTTTCGGGAAAAAAAAAAAAAGTGGCCATTTTTCAGTGTTACACTGTCTCACTTCAAACAATAATCATTTAAAATGAAAATTATTCACATTTCTTTATGAGTATTGATACTAAAATTGGTGTGAGATTCTTGAAGCATATGTCCTGTAAAAATGGTTGCTTTAATTAAAGCATTCCGTGCAAAAGTAAGTACTTTTTTCTTTAAAAAAATCTGAGGCCTCCGAGTGGCGCTGTGGTAAAGCGCTCGCCCTATCATCCGGAGATCGCTAGTTCGAATCGCGGGTGGTGCTGTAACCTCTCGCAGCCGGAGGTCTAGAGAGAGCTGATTGGCCGAGCTCTCTCAGAGGGGAGGGATGAGAGGTACTTAGTGCTCCTCCCACATTAATCACGGCTCTACAGCCAATCAGGGGCGTCTGTGAGCTCGCGCGACGGAGGGGGGCGGATAGCGCCGTCCTCGGAGTGTGTGACTCCGCCCCCAACGGTGCGCGAGCGAGCAGTTTGAAAAGAAGCGGTCGGCTGGCGTCACGTGGTTCGGAGGAAACACGTGAYAGTCTTCGGCCCTCCCGGCTGAGTGGTAGTAGTAGCCTTAATGTGGAGCCCCCTAGTGACGGGGAGGAATTGGACACGACTAAAATTAGGGAGAAAATCGGGGAAAAATCAAAAAAAAAAAAAAAATCTGTAGTGTCCGTAACCTGGTCAAATTCATGTTGCGACATCTTATTGATTTTAATTTTGCGTTTTGGAATAATACACTTTTTCAGCTTTTTCAGCTTCAAACCTTTTCATGTGAAATCTAAATCGGCTAAGTTTCATCTGACAGTTAAGCTCATTGAACGATTTGAATTTTTAAAAAAAGTTCCAGACACTACGTTCATAAAACTGTATTGAGCAACTGTGTTTCTTTTTATCTGATAAAAATATAAATGTGTATGCATATTTACAACAAAAACAACAACGCATGGATCAGGAAATAAGCATTATGCATATTAAGGATAAGAAGCATCAAGTATTATAAAATGATTACTGTTAAATGATCCTGTCTGCAAATTGACTTTGTCACCTCCAGTAGGTGAGAGACTTTTTAATACATGTTTTGCCCGTGTGTCTTGACAATATTTATTTCCTTTTCCTTCTTTATTCTGCTTTAGAGTCTTGTCATATTTCCGGTGTCAAATCTTGTCATGATAAGTCTGACTCAGCTTCCTGTCTCGCGGCTCTCCTGCCCGAGTAGACGCATGAACCAAGCCACAATATGTCAGAGCACTTTTCTCCTCATTTAACGACTGCAGAAGCCTCGTCCTGAACGAACACCTTAAACGTTATCGGTTTCAGCGGTTTCAGCATTTTCCGTTTCAACACCAACATCACGACACTCAATGTTCACATATTAGTATCATGAGCGTCCAGCTGCTCTGGGTTTCACCTTCTGTACATCACACCATAAACACATGCACATGTCTCTATAGGAACGTCCCCAAACCCTCACATTCCCACAGTCACCAGATCGGTTGCGCTGATGTTCACCGCGTTGCTTATGGAAACACACACCTGAGTCAGCGTTCAGCATCAGACCTGATGAAACGCATGCACTACACAGCAGGCGAGGGAAATTCCACTTTCCCACAGTTCTTAGTGAAGTAGACGCAGGACAGGAGATAGGAGACGTGATAGAGAAGGTTTTCAAAGGTTCGATTTATTTTGTGAGAATGTATTTTTTTCTTTCTAGGTTTGGTTCCGGGTCAGTAATCAGGTGTTGTGATGTGGCTCTATGCAAAGCATAACGTCACCGTCACCATTATCATCTTGCCATAACAGGCAAAATTATAAATATTCCATTTATGCCACAGTAATTTGCCAAGATTAAAAATTTTCCTTTCGGTAAATAATGACAGATGGACATTTTTAGCTTTTTATAGCACAGTTTACAAGTTAGTTTCTGTTATCACTTACATTATAGCAGCAGCTACTGTATAAACACTTGTTCCCTGAACAATCTGTTCTCTCTCTTTAAGTACACTTTAGTACTTGTTTTGGTAGCACTTTTTATTAGCGCACGCTTTCATTCAAATTTGAATGATATTGAAAATGTGGTTAAATTGACCTAATTGAGCCATCTCTACCGTTCGGTTGAGGTATATTACGCTAAAGAATTCTAGCAGATGCCACTGCGTCAATTCTGTTTTAAATCCATTCGTAGCATGCAGATAAAAGAAATAAAAATAATAAATAAAAAATATATACTGTTGCACCAGAACACCAAAAATGTAGCGTTTTTCCCCTTTTTTGCTTGTTTATTTCTGTTTGTTAATGAATGATGCTGATTGAAGGAACATTTCAACCATTTAAAGGCCTCCAAATATGTTCTTTAAATCTATTTAATAAATTTAAAGGAAAACAAATGCATTGATGTACAAGTGCTTTACAATGAATACAAAAAAGCAACAGTTTTTCAGTGTGTGTTTTTTGAAGGAAGTTCAAATTATTATATTAGATTAGATTAGATTAGATCATATTATACTATATTAGATTATCTTAGATTAAACTGTCTCAATGTGGGTGGCTCAGTGCTTAAGGTGCTGGACTGTGGACCAGCTTGTCCCCGCCGGGTCACCACTGTTGGACGCCTGAGCAAGGTCCTTCACCTCCATATGCTCAGGATACACTCAGGCATCGATCTGACAACCCGACCCTGTAAATAACCGTCACAGACACGGCGGGCGTATATCTGTCGCCCCGTGTGCCGGAGCTTCTATTACATTACATTATAGCCCCAACGTTGTCAACACAGGTGTGTCAATCCAAGTGCTGAGTCACTCTTACGTCAGGAACATGCACACCTGACCTGGATCAAACCAGAATCAAAACAAACTGAGTTTAAAGGAAAGCTGACGTGAAAGCGCCATCAGTTGCAGAAAGGTTACATCATCTTTACTCACCTAAACACAACGATCCTGTACTTCATCAGCGTGATACACCGGTTACACCTGATGTCAGTGGCTCACTGAGGCTTGTATATCAGAGATGTTGCATTTAAACCGTGTGTCCTTTGGTATAGTATGTATTGTATTGGTTAAAAATAGAAGATACTCAAAATAATTTATTTGTCAAAAACAAACGAGCACCAACTTTTTATACTTTTTTACAGATTGTTTACGCGTCCAGCGGCAGCTCCATGTCCTCGAACAAGCTACTAGCTGAAGTAGGTCACCTGATACGCCGAGCTAATTGAGAAACATGCCAAAGGTGAAGCCGAATGTACACGTCCGACCCGAGTGAGTCACACAGACGTGCTGATTCAACCCTGATCCTTGGCCAGATATGTTTCTGGGTTTTTTTTTAGCATGTGGAGTGTAAGCCGGTCCGTGGATCTGGTTTAGGGTGGATGAGTGAGGCAGCAGAGCTCTGAGTCCAGTCCGAGTCACAGCGAGTGAGAACCAGCTCAGTGGAAACACACCAGGAGCTCGCGTCCGTTTCTGAGAATCACGGCCTGTTTTAAAATCTGCTGGGTGTGTCGTTACAGCGTGAAGGTGCGCTCGACACCGATCCACACGCAGACACGCCGGGACAAATATGTGAACACGAGCAGATTATTTTGTGTTCATAAAGCACAAAAATGACACGGTGTGATATTTTCAGTCCGCCCAGCCCATTTCCAGGAAGCTGGCGATCAGTCACACGTTCTGTCAACACACTCCAGGAGAACACTGGCGGTTAGCCGGAAAGGTTTCGTATCGGTGGGGAAGCCCTGGCGCCTTAGCTAACTTTTAGTTAAAGGCCAAAGGGCACAACTCGGTGCAACCTAATACGCTTGAGTACTGCATGTCTGCAAGATCCAGTCTGGACCGGATGAGACCGGAGAGGTCCGGTATCTCAAGTACCTTCGGTAACGGACACTCAGTGTGGCGTGGGAAAGATTTACAGTATGTTGGATGGCAGCAATAATAATAATAATAATAATAATAATAATAATAATAGATTTGATTAGAATTGTGTCAGTTTTGGGCAACGGCGTTTCTAACTTGTGGTCTTGCTTTCAGCTTAAAGTTAAAAAAGTGCATAAAAAATGTTTGTTGTGCTTATTTTTGCATTCGACGAGTTTCTACAGTAAAGCTGCCTAGTTACTGTCTGAATGCCTCATGCTGACTGCAGGATTCCACGTTTCAAATTTCAAGTTGCACAGCTGTAGAGACTCAAATACACCTACAGCTGTGCAATGCAAAGTGTACATCAAAAGATCCAATGGAGAGATTATTTACAAGTAATATCAGACTATATCAGGATGAGTGTGTATGGTGCTGTACATGTGTGTGTGTGTGTGTTTGTCTGGGGTAAATAAGCAAAGCGCAGATCCTGGCTGTAAACAGTCATAGTGGGGGCCAAAAGTATTAAGGCAGCACTGGGGTGCCATGTGTTATTGTTGTCCCTGTGCACGAAACAGGTGATGTCACTAATTAGTCCTGGCTGAAGAGTATTGAGTGCTAATTAGAATCAGCTGCTTTAGTTTAGTTTATGGAACAAATATAAGGCAGGACTTGTCTTTCCAGCTCTGCACAAAAATGCCTAAAACTCAGCAATTCTTAGCTGACTTCTAAACTTTGGTGGCAACTTACTCCTAAAAATAAATAAAAAATTATTCTTGCTATCTTCATTGTTGTTATAAAAAAATTTTTTAAACAATTGAGAATGTCATTGCATTTCACTTTAGTCTCAATACTTTTGGCCAATACCGTACGATATGTACAAGAGTGAAAGCCAGTAAAATAAAAAACAGAGTTTGTGTTGAGGTGGCATGTGTGGTTTAAAATAAATAAGATCAAATATGTTGCCCTGAGACAGAACTTAGTGCTAGTGGCAATAAAGGGAAGAAAGGGAATAGTGCACATATCCAAATAAAAGTGAGAGTGAAGAAAATGTCCAGGAGTGTCCTCAAGCTGGTGGTTTAGTGGCCAGAGTGTGCACGATTATGGAGGCGTGAGTGTAAGTGCGCGACAGGGGGACAGACAGTCACTGGATTTGATGGCTTTTCTCAAATCACTTTCATCTGGACTCTGTCTTTACTTGGTCTCGACCCTCATAAAACTAGACCTTGATTAGTCCTGGTCTTTGGTACGTGACTACGGCCTTAACACCTCTACTACTAGTACTACGACAAGACTACTACTAATAATATGAAAGTGATGATGATGCTGGTGATGACTATGTCGCTTAAATTTGGAGGACTAAAAGACGTGTCCACTAGGGGGCCCATCAAAACATCACTGTTCATCTAGTTTCCCGGTCAAACTGTAGTGTGTGTGTGTGTGTTACACTAGAAGCTTTGTTTCTCTTAGAAACAGCAGTGGGACGCGTCTCAAATTGAACGTACCCCGTACCGTAAAAGGACACAGTGTCACATGGCTCTATACTGCCCCCAACTATCAACACTGGTATTGCACAATCTGATCTGAACTTAATCTATTATCTAATCATACAACAAGTGATTTAATTCACAGGTTAAATCTTTAAATATTAATACTGTATAATATAAAAATGAAAGTTGCACTAATTTTAACACAAAGCTGCAAACTGACGAACTATCTGAAAACAAAGCAAAACTGAAAAAAGTATATAAAACTAGCAGCCGGTGCTTCAGTTGTAAAAAAAATAATAATAATTTTGGGAACTCCAGGCGTAAAGTGATCCACCAGGTGACACCTGGAACTCACAGACATGCTCCAGGTGTCTGATCTAATACAGGAGCGTTTAAAGCCTCTAACAGGGTGAACAGCATGAGGTTAAATAATAAACAGGAAGAGCTCTCAAATAATGTGTGTTAATGTTGGAGTCGAAATATTCTGGCCTCCATGAAATGTCTTTTATTTCAGCTCTGTTTCAAATGCACTGTTTTATTATACGGAGCTTTGCAATGCAAATAAGCTCCTCCCCCAAGGTCCTTACTGGAGGTGCATTTTTCTAGCCAATCAGAATGCAGGGAATGGGATATGAAAAGAAAAAAATCATTAAATATTGAATATTTATTGAAAGAATAAATCTCAACATTATAAAACATACTATTGAAAAGTGTATAACTTAAATAAATTATTGATTAATAATAATAATAATTATTATTATTATAGATTAAAGATGTACAGAGGTTTTTTATTTTTATTACAGATTAATAGTCTAAGGATTTCTTGATTAAATTAAAATGTAAATTGTTGTGTTCTTTTAATATGATGTCCTCAATAATAATGATATTAAATATAGAAATCCTTTTTTTTTTCACGCTCCAGCGAGACGCAATGACTGATGGGACATTTTTCATTCCCTTTTCTGGTGAAGTAAACACTTGTTGTTATCTCGTTCCCTAAGCCGCGCGCAATTCACTTTAAACTGAACATCTTCGCTGCACTTAACATGGCTGAACACCCAGTGTGTAGTGCACTTCGCAGACTGACTGGAGCGAAATGTAAAGCTGGAATAAGTAAATGCCCCCCTCGTTTGATGTCGATGATGACGATGATGATGATGTCACACCAAGCTGGAAATCGGAACATTTGCGTGAACTTTGCATAATAAAATGACTTCTTATTTTAAAATAAATAAATAAATAAATATAAATTAAAAAATCCAAATTACTAATGTAACTCATAATTTCCTCTTGATGTTGCAATTTGCTCCGCTCATCCATTTTGAGGGCAAGTTTCAGAACAGTTTTAAAACCAGAACAGACAGAAGGCAGAAACGTTCCTTGCTTTTTTCAGGAGTTTGTTCTGATGCAATTATTCTGCTTCCTTCTTTATAAAATGACTACACGTCAGCTGCATCTCTTTTGTTTTGTTTTGCTTATGCCATATTCATTACACCGGAGCATGTGAGATGAAGATGTCGTACTGGGCGTTTACTGGGTACTGATTAGTCATCATGGAAATGGAGCAGGTGCTTTGTTGGGTGAGAGGTGGGAAAGAAAAGAAAAAAGAAGCTGCAGATTCTGGCAGCTGATGTAAAGTCACTAATTCCATGTACAGTGGAACCTTGGATTATGAGCATAATTCGTTCCGGAAGTGGGCTCATATTCCAAAACACTCATAAACCAAATCATCATTTCCCATAAGAAATAATGAAAACTCAAATTATTCGTTCCACAGCCCCAAAAAATAAATACATAAAAATAATTAATACAATATATAAAATGAAAATAACACAAATTAATCTGCACTTTACCTTTAAAAGAAAGTACAAATAAATCCTGACAGATAAGTGTTTCCTTCGGTGCGCGCAGTTGCTCGGTTTGCGGAACACTCGTAAGCCACGTTACTCGCAATCCGAGGTTCCACTGTATTTCTTTACACATTTGTATACTGATGCTTAAAGACTGAATGTTGATCTTGTAGCACTGCTGTATATGTTTGGGAAAACTCATCAGATGACTAAATTCTAGCAAACAGACAAAACTTATAAGATAATAAAATCTTTCCCAAAATTATAGTTAGTTATTCTGCCTAGAACATATTTTGATCCCTTGTCTTTCTAAACCAGTTCATTAATGGACATTTTTTATTAGGGCCCAAACACTATGACATCATAGAACCCTATCTATTGTCCAATTCTATGTGAATGTGTTTGACCTACTACACGTTTAATACTGAATTAAACCACAGAAATTAAAACCTAATAAATAAATAAATAGCCCTTCCCAACAGACTGATAGTATTTAGTCAGTAAGCTAGCACTTTTGTAAGTCGCTCTGGATACGAGTGTTTTTGCAGCCATAGAATCAGAATCGTATCAGACGTCAAAACAACACTGTATGGCCTGTTGCACTGTTCAGAATTATAAAAAGCAGAATTCTGATCCAAAGTAAATAGTATTATGATTATAATTAGGATGAACTGCAAAGACGAGCCGTTTTCATGTCTCAATCCAGGCCAGGAATTATCTGTGTGTGTGTGTGTGTGTGTGTGTGTGTGTGTGTGTAGTGGCAGTACACACACACATACACACACACATACACACACACACTGCGACAACATCACAGCTCATAGCTGCTATTCCAGACAACACCTGATCCTTACAGCAGATCAGGTTTTACAGCTGCTTCTAACACGTGTGCCTGCCATCTGGGTGTGTACAGAACGCTACTGGTGATGCTATAGGAGCTGCGAAATGTACAACAGCAGCTGGTTGCTCAGCAAACTTTAGGAAGGAGGCAAAAGTGGAGACGTTTGTGGGGAAAAAAAAAAACAAGCAGTGCAGGGAGAAAGCATCCGATCCATCAGGGACAATAAACTGAATTGTATTATTTCTAGTTATTATTCATATATATATATATATATATATATATATAATTGTATTGTATTATCCTAGTAAGAAGGAAGAAGTCTAGCTTTTACGGCACCCAGATTTAATTTCTCGTTACAGCTTTTACAGCCCTGCTATTAACTGTACATGAACTTTGAGCAATGAGAAATACTTTTGCTGTGCCAGAATCATCACACCAGCCATAATAAAAATCTAAATTGAGAAACAGGGGAAAAAAAAAAAAAACAGCTGGTAACAAAATCATCTAGTCACCTTCAGGTTTAAGGCATTAGAAATTAAATTTCTAATTAGCCAAAAGGCAAAAATATAAGCCACCTTACATTATATCTGTTATTACAGCATCTATATAGTGGGGTCCTAAATTCTGACAGCACAAGTGAAAAGGTGCGCAGGACCCTCTTGTTTTCCTAAGGCTTTTTTTTTCCCCACCCTTTTGGACTTTTCGGGAGTCTTAACATGCTCATACTCATGAAACTTGGCAGACAGGTTGGAATCTGCTGTCATCAGGATGCCTGAGAGTTGTGTAGCCCGGGGCCCCTAGGGGCCCCCCACACGAGATTTTGCCGCCTATCTCATACACACTTTCACGCAGGCACACGAAACTCAGTACACATTTAGAGCTCATCGAGCCGAACAACGTTCGCGCTGCATGTCCTGGGCTAAACTCAACAGGAGGCCGGTTATTTTGGATCGTTCGCAAAAACGCACCCGATGGATTTTGATATACTCCTCCTAGGGAATTTATACAATCGCTGCCAAACTGGGCCAAAGAGATCTAAAGACATTGAGGATGCAAAATTGCGGAGGGATTTTCGATATCTCAAACAGGTCAATCGTGATAATGTCTTAAACGTACGCCAAAAAATGATTAATAACTTTCTGTGTGGCCTTATATTGAGTGACATTATATTCAGTGACACTTTCTGTGACATCACGTTCAGTGACATCACATTCAGGAACAAAATAGTGTGAGGCTTTTCTTCCAGCATCTGCGGCCCATTGTACACACATACACATCACAAATGTTAACACACACAAACACATCTCACACACACACACAGCCATCTTTTCACCTCGCTCAATTCTCTCGACTATTTTCACTTTTATCTCCATCGTTATTGATTTTACTCTCACTTCCGGACGTCCCGGGCGTGTACTTCGAGGAGGCTGCACACTGCATGTACGTGTCATTGTATGCCTGACACGTGATCAAACGTGCACAATTATTTTAAACATGTGCCAACGCATGGCCGTATCTTCGAAAGTTTGTAACCCGAATGTTCGTATGTAGGGGACTTACTGTATGTTACCGCTCCCGCTCTATGTAGTGTCTATGTAAATGAGGTGACTGCTGAGGCACGCCCCTCCAGAGGTCAGCCAAGCAGAGAAATAAAAAAATAAAATAAAACATTTAAAAACAAAAGGAAGGGAATGTAATTTTCGCACGTGTATATGAGCATCTAAAATGTCTCAAGCTGACAGACACAGACTCAGCAAATTTGAGGGGTTGTGGGCTAAATGAACACACTCACCTGCTCACCGTGTCCGTGCTCCTGATGGGGCTGAGTTTAGGAGGGTTCAGATCCATGCTTTCTTCCAGGGAGGTCCAGCCCAGAGTGTGGAGAACAGATTCAGCTCTGTGTCCTGGAGGCTGAGATAAATGTCTGCAGAAGGGAAGACCTGTGGAAGGAGCGGGCTGGGGTGCTGACCTGGATGCGTCTTCACCTTTCACTCTTTTCACCTGACACACAGAGAGAGAAAGAGAAGAACTCCAGGTTTGATACTGTACCATAACCTAAACATTGACCCTGCGCTTCTCTTGTTCAAGCCGCGCACTCCAGGATCTTTAACCAGACTGAAGGAAGGACGGAAAGACGGAGCCGCGAATATGTATTTACTCTTACCTTGTAGAACAGAATAGGCTGCGACTCAGCTGAAGCAGCTGAAGAGGAAAACCTCACACAGACGAGAGCTAAATCAAACTCGGCTCTGCTCATTGTGTTTCAGTAAATAGCGGTTGGCTAAATGTTTAAAAAATGCTGATACAGTACGTTTGTAAAAATAGAAGAAATAGCCTAATGAGGATGAGAGTAGTGATGCCAGCTTCATCCATTCCACTCCGGCCGTCTAACTCCACTTGTGCACTCGCTCTGTCTAGTCTCGCCCAGATCTAGGGCACTGATTTGTGATGTAAGAGTTAATTAGAGCACATGGCTTCTGACCCCCCACCCCCCCCACCCGTCGCATACCACACGTGAAAATAGGAAGAGTGGACAAATAACCTGACATACAGTGAGACTACACGAGTACCTCTGCATAAGAATTTAGTCCGTTCCTTAAGATGGAATTTCGTATTGTGAAGCGCATTGTCCCATAGGAAATAATGTAAATGCAGATAATCCGTTCCAGCGGCCCAAAAATATTACCAATATTACCAATTTCCAACAATATAATCAGATTTTTTTTTGCAAACAAAAACAATCAAAACATCTAAAAACTCATATAAATGAAGTAAAACATCAAATAAATAGACACTAAACCTTGTTTAACCTTCATTTTTGGTTTCTCTCGGCACTGGCTGTTTTAAAAACCAAACTGAAAGCGGCTCCCTTTTCTCCTTGCTGCCGCCCTTGGGAACATTCTTGGGACACGCGGTGCTAGATCACTGACTCACGTTCTCCCGGATGTACACGCGACTTAGCCAACATTCAGTTCGACTCGGTTCGTTCGGTCGCATGGCGAAAATGCTTCACAAATTTCTTTCAAAATTTCAGTTCTTAAAGTGGTAATTCGTGACGAGGTGCCACTGTATATACGCAGTCCTGGATAATTGTGTGAAAGTTATGGATCGAAAATTACAGCCTTAAAAGAAACTCCAGTATCTCAGGGCACTGCATTGACCACGGCTGAGCCAAGTCTAAGAAGAATAATGAGATAAATCTGCACCGATTATGACTTCATCTACTAAATGTGACTCAGATTTGGTTGATTGATGATGAAACCATGCCAAACCGGCGCCATGAACGGACTGGCTGGACTTGCTTTGTCTCACTGCAGATCAGCAACATTCTGTTCCGGTCGAAGGCGGAGAGTTCTCTCAGTACCCAGCATGCAACGTGTTCTGCTCATGTGGCAGCAAGTCCCGATTTGACTTGAACGCCGCTTGTGCTTTAAATTGCTATTCACATATTTACTACCCGAGAGTCTCCAAAAGTCAATCGAAAACTTTGCAATGTTACATACTGGTGCTTCAGGTTGCCGCAGGAGAGACTACGTGGGTTCCTGATTCATCCACATGTTGCGCAAGTCCTGGAATTTGTGAGATTTTGTAATCTGACTTCGACTTGAGACTCGACTTGGATGTTAGCGCCCTGAGACTGGATCGATATTGGATTGTAATTGACATTTTCTGTTCCAATCCAGTTCAGTTCAGGCAGCAGAAGTGAGAGAGCCGGCTTGGGTGCTAACAGGACGTCCGTATCGGATCAAGGTCGGGTTTTGACGGATGCACAAAGCTCTGATATCAGTGTCATAATGAAAATGATATACGAATTACTACGGGCTTGCTCATCATCATCATCATCCATGATCGTGTTTTTATTGTTGTTATAAGGAAGTAGTATCGTTAATCACATGATGTTCCAGATTAGACAGTTGTCTAATAAAGAGACTTTATGGGTTTAAGAGCAAATAAAAGCTTAATAAATCATCAAAACTGTGGTTTACGTTCTATACTGTAAAGAAGGAATGCCATAAAAGTGATATCATATCATTGGTTTAGGCAGTAATGCAATTATTACTCATTTTCACCAACACACTTCTTGTCTAATCTGAGCTTTAACAAGGCTTTAATGTCCTGAACAAAGCATCTTCAACATACACGGTTTTCCCGAAAGCATACATGTTCCCAAGCCTATTACTGTTTATAAGATTGGCGAGCAATCAACAAACATTTTCCTTTAAAATATACCACAAACACCCCCCCATACCCTCCCCCCCACACACACACAGCTAAAATTATAGGGAAGTCTTTCACACAGTTTTAACACATTACAACTTTATAGCCTCCAATTACTTCCTATAAATCTCGCAGCGTCCGCTTCCAGGTCCTAAGAAATCTAATAAAAAGCTACGATGACCTTGAATTACAAACTATACCAGCCACCCACAAGGTTAATAAAATGTGAGTAATAAATAAGTAAATAACTGCATAAAGTCTAACCTAAATGTCTTTATTGGTGATAACGGTGATAAGGGTGAAGCAGAAAAAAACAGTCAGGTAACCTTGGTTACGTCTCCTTACACCAAAACAAGTCCAAAAGATCTCCTTCTGAGATAAACATTTCTAATATGCGGATTATTAGGTTTCGATCAAATAAATAAATAAGCAAATAAATAATCTGGTTGACCTTGTTGAGTTTTTAGATACTGACATTATGTCAATTTGGAAATGTACTTAACTATATTTAAAATTGACCAAAGTTTCAGTGTGAGTTTCTATAGAAACGGTATAGGAATGTTTAATGTTTAACTGCTGTATTAGAAAAGTAATCAACACCTTTGGACAAATCAGATTCTTACTATATATAATTAATGAATTCATTAACTATGTAAAATTGCTTCGCAACAAGGACCATTGTTAAAAGTGAAACTGAGTTACATGTCTGACATGTAGTAATGCACTTCTCAATGTTGTTAAGCACCACACAGACATGGACACACTTTCAGGACATTTTAATGCCGGGACACAAGTGTGTATACTGTAATTCATGTGTTCAATGTGGGCCAACCAGAAATCATGATCCCCGTCTGTCGATAGGGTTGTACATCCCAGAGGCGCACACCCCCCAAAAACAAAGGAAATAAAGATGATCCATATTCATTACGGTAAAAGAGGTGCGAGGTCAACTGCGAGAACCATGAAACTCTTGAGATTAGAAAAGTGATTAAGAAAATAGACTCAGCAGCTCAGGTGCAAGGAAGGAACTTGTGAAACATAAAGGTACAGTATGCAGGCAAAAGTATTTGTCGAATTCAATCAGGCCCCTTATCCCCATCAGTGAAGGGCAAGATTAATGCTTCAGCATACCAAGACATCTTGGACAATGCTACTCCTCTATGCAACTTTGTGATAACGATTTCTTGAAAGGTCCTTTTCTATTCCAACATGACACCGCCCCAGTGCATAAAGCACAGACTATAAAGACATGGTCTGATGAATTCGGTGTGGAAGAACTCGACCGGACCGAACACCGAACCCTGAGACCTCAGTCCCATCGAGCACCTTTGTGATGAACTGGGACGGAGATTGTGAGCCGAGCCTTCTCGTCCAACATCAGTGTCTGACCTCATAAACGCTATACAGAATGAATGGACACGAATTCCTAAAGAAACACTCCAAAAACATCTTGTGGACGGCCTTCAGAGAAGAGTGGAAGCTATTAGGGCTGCAAAACCAGCTGGGGCTCGAATCCATATTGAAATGTGTGTATTTGGATAGAATGTCATTAACAGGTTTGGCCGAATACGTTTGCCATTTGGTGTATAAATACACAAAGTAATCAGGAAGAGGCGTATACTCTCAGGATGGTGACGCCTGATGAGACAAACGGGTGGAGACCAGGAAATGGAAATATTCAAATAATCACTATGCTCATTTTAGGCCGCAAAAATACAACATCAACAAGCTGCCATATTATGAGTAATAATAATAATAATTTAATAAAAATTCACTTAGTATTATCCACACCATCGTCCTGACTGTATCCGCATTCACACAGTAAATCCTATCGCAACTGAACAGTGATATAAAGAGAACGAAGAGCAGGTTAAACCTCAGGCATATTATTTCTTTCTTTTCTAAGAAACTTAAAAATAAAGTGTAACCTAAATAACCCAGTCCCACTTGTGCTACGTGCCCATTTGAATTATTTCACCGAACCCTTAAGCAATCTCCCCAGCTGGAGCTAGTCTTACTTTTCAGAACCATCTCTCCTTGCTTTTTTTTCCATCAGCATTTCCCAATCGATCCACGGCCCCGGCTAGGAGTTACCGCAACGATATCCTGCAGGCCTTATCTAGGGCAGCTCAGCAAGATGAGCCGTACACCGCCGATCTAAGTAAACAGGTTTACATTTCAAGCCCTTTATGAAAACATGGAGTATGCTGGTATCTAGCAAGGTGGCCCAAGGTGTTACGAAACAGCTGATTTCTCATTTTTTTTTCCGAAAACAGCATCAAAGTCTTGTGAGCGGTCACAGCAAGGTAGCGAAGCCCATCCAGAGCGTACATGATAAGCCTGATGGGACTGATGGGAAGGGGGCTAAATAAAGCTAGTTAGCTCTCACTGCAGGGCGTTAAATCGGCTCTTGGGGTCTCAAATTCCGTATTAAAATACCTGCAGAAGAAAATGTTCTTTCAATATTCCTTCAATAGTCCGAATCCATAAAGAAATAAACCGAAATCAAACTATTCTCCTCTCATATCTCAGCCCTTTTTCCACAAACAACCCCAAAACCTTCCCTTTACCTTCTTTTTTCTTGCCGTGGGTACTGGAGTGTCTTGGCGCAGCTCTTTTTCCCTGGGTGAGACCTTGTCTTCGACTCGACCGCTCCGTGTGGCCTGACAAAACAGGAAATGATCAATGCCAGATTATTCGTGATCTAGGAGTCAATAAAATCAGTCGGCCTCGACAGACCTTTGCATCCTACAACCCTTTAATCATGACGAAGCAAATCAGGATGTGAAACGTAGGCTTTGCAGAAATTAGGATGTTCCCAAGTGATACAACTATTACACCATAACAGTCGACGCATTATATTTTAAACATTATTTAAGACTGTTGCTTCAAACAGTGCGAAGACAAACTTCGAAACTGCGAGCTTGTTCTCAGGATTTCTCCTAGGATCGTCCTGGATTTGGCTTCATCCATCTTTGCTTTTAAACCTCCACAGTAACCCAGTGCCTGCTGATTAGTAGCATCCCCACTGTGTGATGCTACCACCACCATGCTTCACATGTTAGGAATCCTGACCTCAGAGACATCGTTGTGTTTGGTGGTGTGACTCTTGTGTCAAGGTCACGGTTGTCCTTTGATCAGTTTCTCTCCATTCACTCGATCTATTTGCTGTTCTGCTAAATGCCCTCTTTACCCGGTCACTGATGGCCAGCCTCCAGCCAACCCTAGTTTTGAAAAATGTTCTTTTTCAATTGTGGATTTAATGGTGCTTTGCAGGCTGTTCAAAGATTCAAAGGGATTTTTTTCTCTTTTTTTCGTAAAAGCAAATGCTTATGCAGAGAACTGAAGGTCTGCAAAATATCCAATTAGCTAAATCTAGGTCTTCCTTAATTTTTTTTTAAATACCATTTGTGAACAACCCTATTTATAAGCTGCAAAGATCTCACCTTCACAGTTTATTTTCTCAAGGAAGTAAGTAAAGATTCGAACCTTTAAGGCTCTGAGTGGGTGATAGACAGTTATATGGGACATGCAGGTCATTCCAGGTTACTGTGCCTCATTTACAGGACCAACAACAACAACAACAACACACTGGCATCATGGTTTACAGATGTACAAACAAACACACAAACAAACACAAAAACACACACAAACATGTGTACCTTTTTCTTTCTGGGAAGTGGAGTGGGTGCTTTTGGTGTCGGTGGACATGTTGTTGACATGGTATCGGCGTGCGCTGTATCTATGTGGGCCTCCTGGGAACAAAACAAATGAGTGCACAGAGTTCACACGGGCCCACGTGACACTGCTCACTTACACAGCACATCTGGCACAGGTATGCACCGTGGCGTTGTATCATACCCATATGTGAACTGGCATTCAGCCTGAAACGACACGCTGAATTAAGATCCATGCAAAAACAGAAAAGCAGGATGTCACAGAAAGATGCCACGTCCATCACCTGAACAACCTGGACTCGTTCAAGGCAACCAGTTCATGCTTTTATTTTCGGTCTTTGCTCTAGTCGTCATTCTGCATCAGCAAAACAGAGTGCCCGCGGGTTACGGTCAAGCGTGACGTCACACGAGTGTCAAGGTGACCTCCAATCTTGTACCGTGCATCATCTACTGTACAGTAATGCCGTGTGAAAACCAGTTCAAATGGGATGTTTATGGTACGGACACACCAAACTCTGTAGCCCTTATTATTATTATTATTAATTCTGCAGGAAATTTGTCTCAGCATGCAAAGCATTTTTGGTAAACAAGCCGTGCGTCCATCCAGTAGTCAATCATAATTTGTTTGCGGCAGTTTGTTTTTTAAAGCAGCCGGTGCCAAGAGGAATCATGATTAAGGTTAAGTGAGGTTTAAAGTCTATTTATTTCATATTCTACTTCACTTATATGAGTTTTTAAAACGTTTTGATTGTTCCTATTTATAAAAAAATATGATTACAGTGTTGGAAATTGGTAATATTGGTAATATTTTTGGGCGGCTGGAACGGATTATCTGCGTTTACATTATTTCCTATGGGACGATGCGCTTCACAATACAAACTTCAGTCTCACCTCCGTATCAGGTTAAATTCATACCATTGCTCCCATGTTTGGACCAGGACCCAGGACATACAGTAGTTTAAGGTTAATTTGGGGGTGGGGCTTATGATGACAAGTTTGCCTTCACATACAATACGGACCAAAAGTTTGGACACCCCTTCTCATTCAGCGAGTTTTCTTTCTTGTGTTCTTTAGGCTCTTCTGCTTGTTGTCTGTCCTTAGCAGTGGTTTCCTAGCAGATCTTCTAGCATGAAGGCCTGATTCACACAGTCTCCTCTTAACAGTTGTTCTAGAGATGTGTCTGCTGCTAGAACTCTGTGTGGCATTGACCTGCTCTCTGATCTGAGCTGCTGTTAACCGCCGATTTCTGAGGCTGGTGACTCGGATGAACTTCTCCTCCGCAGCAGAGGTGACTCTTGGTCTTCCTTTCCTGGGCCGGTCCGCATGTCAGCCAGTTTCTTTGTAGCGCTCGATGCTTTTTGTGACTGCACTCGGGGACACTTTCAAAGTTTTCCCAATTTTTCCGACTGACTGACCTTCATTTCTTACAGTAATGACGCCCGCTCGCTTTTCTTCACTTAGCTGCTTTTTTCTTGCCATGATACAAATTCAACCGCTTTGAATGAGAAGGTGTGTCCAAACTTTTGCTCTGTACTGTAGTCATTTGGTTTCACATTGTCCTTCTGAAATGTGCCTTGATTGCACGATTCCATACATCGCCTTTTTTGCGCTCATGTTTGCAGAAGTGTGTGCACTAGGTTTATCCTTTTGCTTTCGTTTTATTATGTTTCGGTGTGGCCAAGAGCGACTCTTTTTTTTTTAAAGAGAAATACCTACGGAGATCTGATCTTGCAAACAGAGGATTTAATCACACAGGCAGATATGAGACGTACGCTTCTCGCACCACAACGGTGAACTCACAATGCTCCAGTCCTGAGAAAATGAAATGGCTTTGCGTATCAATAACCCTTTGATGAGATGATGGTTTCACACAACACTCATGGGACTGAAGGAGATGATTATTGCAATGACGGTGTTTTATCTAAACACTATACTGAAAAAGGTCATTCGCTTTCTCAGTTGAGCAGGGAATGTCGCGCAGTTACTTCATGCTTACACGATCCTAAAATGAATAAAGTAGAAATGCTTCCTGTTTTTGAGACGGTGTGTGAAAAATCATCCGTGTGTCTCTGCACCCACTTTCACCATGATGATGTTCGAAGGCTTGGTTTTGTGCACTGTCTGTCCGCTGTCTGCCTCGAAAACGGTGCTGTAGTCCTCGATGAGCCTGGCCGTGATCTTATTACAGACATCCTGCTCCTGGATGCCTTCAAAACCAGGGGACACACTGGGAAAGAGAGCAGAACCAGAGCACCGTTAAACTGATTACACTACAGCGATCCGCACACAGATCCAAACAGTTCATCATGAGAGTCACGACATCATGCACAGGGGGCGGAGCTACCGTTTACGACGTACAGTAAGTATCAAAGCATTCGTTTCGGTGGAGATGATGATTCGCGATTACCGTCACCTCCGGAAAGCATTTTTTTTTTTTAAAGCAATTTTCTCTTGCTAAACACATGGACACTAATTAAAACAATTGCTGGGAAACGCAAACATTTGAAAACAGCCATTAGTGGCAGCTTACTGTATGTCATAAGACTAGCTCGGGTCTGTGGATCACTTGGCAGTGACACTGCTGTACAGTACGTACGGTACACGCAAGCTATAACTTGTTTGTCCCATGTTGAGGATGTGAGCTGGAATAAAAACAGACCTGAAGCTAAAAACACACACCTTATCTCAGATCATCTGTGGTGATCTTACAGCAAAGTCACGTCTGTCCACTACGTCACTTTACTGCAGGATGCAATTTGGTGAATAGTGTGTCTTTGTCTAATAGATGCTTTGAACATCACTGCATCTGAAGTCTGTTGTGTTTTTTTTTTTCTTCCAGTAATTATATAAACTGCACTGTGCATGGGCCAAAACGTCAACATATTTACAGTAAAGTTCTGTAATACCGTATCGTTGCATTGAGTGGCACGTGACCTATTGCACTGTTGTGAACCTTTTGATCTCTGACTCAAAGCTCAGACACGTTGTACTGACTCGGTTACATTTCCCAAAGATTTACTGTACGTCCACTAGAACATCACATTAAACCAGGTCTTCTAGTCTTCTCGTTGTACTGGCTGCTATCGGTTACGGATTTGAGTTGGACGCAGCCGAACCACAGACAAACTGCAGAATCTAAGCTTCATGGTGCAAAATAAAAGTTTAGTGCCGCTGTGTGGCGTTCTATTTTCACACAAATGATATTTTCACTTTGACTAAAACTCTCTAATTAATTCGACTTTCCTTTTCTTTAATTGTATTTTCACACTTTCAGTCTCGCACCCATACATACGTTTTGTGCGGGACCAGGGTTGCCAGATCATACCGAACAAGAAGATAATCCCCCTATGCGCTGTTGAAAACCTTTCCACTCCAATAACAAATAATAACCATAACAATAACAAATAATAACAACTATACTGTACTACGTCTGTTTATCTAATATTTTAAACTGTTTTATTTGTACTCTAAATCAATTTTTAATAAGTTTTAATTATTTTTTTTATTTTAAATCAAATTTTAATTAGTTTTAAAAGTTTCATTGCAAACTGTTTTTTTATTTTTATTTTATCGCTATTATTTTCTATTTAATTTTATGATTATTTTCTTTTCTTTGATGTAAAGCACTTGGAAGTACCATTGTGTATGATACAAATAAACTTGCCTTGCTTTGCCTTACTGTAATGCAAATCATCCTGTATCCCAATCCATATTATATATGCAAATTGATTGTATCACAAAAAGTTGCCAAAATAAGACGTATCCCAATTATTATTATTTCTTCTTTCACTGCTGTTCAAAGGAAGAAGGATTACAAGTGATTAACGGGATCCTAATTCCTATTTGTTTACCTCATTTTTAAAGAACCGAGAAATTGACTGATATGATCTGAACCGTACGATTTGAGATCTGTCGCATCCTACAGTATATTTTACACAAATAAACCGAATAAAAGAAGAATTAAGTGTGTAAAAGTTCACGCACATGGCCAACACACCAGCTCTCAGCTGCTCACTGATATGTAGTGGAACATGTGACGGAGTGTGACGTCTCGTGACGTTAGCAGTGTCCTCTACCGCGTCCTCTGACCTCTACGCTTCGAGGCAAAACAGTATCCTGGGTCACTGTGACTGTAGAAGTGCACTTATTACAGAGCTCCATCATTTGTTAGGCTAAAAATAGAAGTTGAGTAATTTGGTGTCGTGACCTTACACACACACACACACACACACACACACACACGTGATAAAGACACGGAGGAAAGTCTGCAAGTGCATCACATGTCTGCGGTCGATATGGATCAGGGGGTGAAGAATTAAAATGGAGGAATTCGAGACCATGTTTGTGTTTCAGGATTCTCACGACTCTATATGTGCGGTCAGTGTAAGTCTATAAAAAATAAGCAGTTTAAATATCCGTAGCATTTATCAGTCAGTATTCAGGAACTACATTAAACATGTGGACAGTTTGAACTTTGATGTCGTGTAGATTTCCCTGTATTGGTCTGGAATATAAACAACAATCTTTAGTGCGTCTTTGTGAATGTGAGAGGATTCTGGTTGCTCCGTCACTCCGCGCTCTCAATTCAGGTCTGGTACACGCCCTCACCTCGGACTGCTGCGGATACGTTTGCTCTAATGACCCGTGTTTTATCTCACAGTGCCGCTTCACATTACTGCTTTTTATTAACACAGAGGATTTGGAAAATACATGATACAAACTGTTTGTTTGTTTTTTGTTTTTTTTTCCCCGATTTTCTCCCTCATTTAGACGTGTCCAATTCCTCCCCGTCACTAGGGGGCTCCACATTAAGGCCACCACTGCTACTCGGTTGTGAGGGCCGAAGACTATCATGCGTTTCCTCCGAACCACGTGACGCCAGCCGACCGCATCTTTTCGAACCACTCGCTCGCACACCGTTGGGGGCGGAGTCACACACTGGGAGGACAGCACTATCCGCTCCTTCCGCTCGCGTGAGCTCACAGACGCCTCTGATTGGCTGTCGAGCCGTGATTAATGTGGGAGGAGCACTAAGTACCTCTCATCCCGCCCCTCTGAGAGAGCTCGGCCAATCAGCTCTCTCTAGACCTCCGGCTGCGAGAGGTTACAGCATCACCCGGGATTCGAACTCGCGATCTCCGGATGATAGGACGAGCGCTCAGTTTTCATCGTCTACTTTCCTTTTCTTGGAGTGAGTCACGCTGTCACGCTTTTGGTTCAAACGATCACGTTGGTTGGCTCTGTTGAGTGAGGCGTATAGCCACGCCCACCTCGAGAGAAAACGTACTGGATTACTGATATATTAATTATTTATTGATAATAATTATTCTGTCCGGGTCCGGAGCACGGTCCAGCATTCAGTGATGTCCGTCATAGTGAGAGGATTTGAGGGGAAATCAGAAGTCAAGAGCCGACAAGTGAACTGTAACAAATACTAAGTGTATAAAACATCCCAAAAAAAACAACAACAAAAAACAAAACACTACATTAAGTAAAATACTCTGCAAGTTATCAGTGGCAAATGACTCTTCTTGTTGAACATCGAGACGTGCAGACTGTAGCCGAGCTAAAAACCCCCGAGTGCAGCACAATGACCAGAGTGTGTTAAATATGAACCATCTTTCCATCTCCAGGTCTAGACTTCCTTAAGTCTATGCTTTTTTTAGTTTACTATCTTTTTTCTAATGCTGACCCTGAGACTGTCTGTCTGTCTGTCTGTCTGTCTGTCTGTCTGGGGAACTGCTGTCTTGTCTGAGTATACAGACATCACTTACTGGCAGAATCCAAATAAACAAACTCACTCCTCAATACAAAACCAGTCTTTATCAGAAGATACAGTGAAACACGCAGTGGTATTAAACGTCTCTCCATATCATACGGTATCATATGGAAAAGACAAAGAGAAAAATCTAATACGAGGGTCGTGTTGTAAAACATATATTTTGTGCATGTCTTGTTGTTGTTGTCGCGGTCTGACATTAAAACTCACCGAATTCTATGTTGAATGTACAACAATAACGTCTCTTTAAACGAGACGATTTAAAAGATATCAATCTGGCAACCGAGCTGGTAGCTGCGCTGTAGTGTATAAACGTCAGCGTTGCTTTTACACTCACTGGAAGACGTTGGGGCCGAACACGGTTGCCAGGTTGAACGCAGTCATGCGGTTGTGGCTCTGCTGCTGTTCCACCTGCGTGAGGAAGTGGCACAGGTAGCGCAGGACGCTGTAATGGACCGCTGGTAACTTCAGCAGGAGTTCTTGCATGTTCGTGCAGAACTCATCCTCACTGGATTCTAAACAAAACACACACACACACACACACACACACACACACACACACACACACACACACACACCTGTTGCCACAGCTATTACATCCGTATTTTCCCAGCAACTCTGAATCAGCCCATCT